>JAMQGT020010922.1:0-101597 GCA_024447675.2 Pterophyllum scalare | reverse complement strand
CTGTAGCTAGATTCACTGATTCACTTAACATAATTTTGAGCTTATCTTAAATGGTAGCATGCTAAAAAGCTCCACTGTTGCCAGGTACTGTCATGTGTTTTGGCAGGATTCTGTATAATCCTGTGAAAAACTACAGGACTTGCAGCTTCCATAGGTTTTAGGAGGATAAGTAGCACACAGGTGGTGCTAATTAAATGCACTTGATTACCTGATCATTGAGAAGTGTGGCCACCTCTATAAAAGCAGAACCTTTGGCAATTTGATGGTCTAGTGTGTGTGTGAACACAACACCACACAGGAGTGGATTCTCCCAGCAAATTCACCCCAAGTTTAGACCATGCAGTGCTCTGAAATAGCAAAAAAAAACCCAAACAAACCAAGAGCTACATCTCAGACTCTAAAGTTAGCATATTAAATGTTAAAGTTCATGACAGTACAATTGTTTGGAGGAGAAATCCTTTTCTCTCTGTGGCAGGTTTGCAAAGTTGCATCTGATCAAACCACAAGACTTCTGGAGCAACCTCTTTTGGACAGATGAGATCAAAGTGGAGATGTTTGTCCATTATGCACAGCACATAACCACACCACATTTACAGAAAACCAAACACATCATAACAGCACAAACACCTCATACCAACTGGCAAGCACAATGGGGGAGGGGTGATGATTTGGGCTTGTTTTGCAGCCACGGGACCCTGAGCACCTTATATCTATTTGACAGCTAAAGCTTGGCCAGTACTGGGTTGCTACAATGATCCCAGGCACAGCAGCAAATAGCTAAAATAGAAAAGAATGTTGCAATGGACCAGTCAGAGTCCAGACCTCAGCCCAATTGAAATGCTGTGTTGAGACCTTAAGAGAGCTACGTAAATGAACGCCCAAAAGCCTCAGTGAACCGGGGCAACATTGTAAAAAAAAAAGTGGGCTAAAATTCCTCCACAACAATGTTTTTCACGGGAATGCATAGAATCCTTTTCATGTGAATATATGTGGTTCTTATTTTTGCACAATAACTTTGTGCTTTGCACAACACCTGATTTAGTTCCAAAATCCCACAGCTAAAATTTTAACAGTTCAATTTTTCTATAACAGGGAATTATAGAATGGATTTAGAAATCTTTTTGCATTTTGCAATCAAAATCAAGTCGCTGTATTTGAATGTTGTATGATACTGTGCACTGACTTCTGCTCAACTGAGAAAGCAGGTGTTCAGTGTCTGTTAAACCAAGTTTGCTTTACCACAAAATTAGTCAATTAACATGTCTTCCAAAAAAATGCATTTAGTTCAAACTGGAAATATACTAACAATAATAAACACACACACACACACACACACACACACACACACACACAAAGGGAAATAATTTATGCAGTAACAGTAACAATAGTTCTACAACGCAGCCAATCCCATTAGGACACTCCGAATAAGCAAAGATGGATCATGCTCTTGTCAGTTAACAATTGTAAAACTACTGGTCCAGGTCCACACTGGTTACGTACTCAACTTGTGTGACATGTGAAATCAGGCAAAGTGCTGATTAATTAGAAGCCAGCTAATTGGTAGTCGTCTGAAATAAACGTAACGACCTGCTGACACACAGTATGAGCACTGTAAACGATCTGGCCCATGGCACTATGACAGGAGGGTGAAGGAGGAGGGGTGGTGGCGAGAGAGAGAGAGCGGAATAGTGTATAATATTACATTTTATGCACAGATGACTAGTTTTCCAGGGCCAGCGGCACACGATCCACTGTAGATGGATGAGATCTGTCCTCAGATCTCAGGGGGCACTGCTGTACTTTGGCTTAAGGTTGAGCAGAACACAGAAAGCACACCTACTCATCTGATATTTGTGTCTGCTTCACCCCAATAAAGTACACAACGTTTTATTAATAATTAGTTTGAATGGCAAACCAACTGGCAGAGTGAATTTGTCTCAGTACCAAAAAATAAGGTCTTCTCAATAATTTGCAGAAAATGTTTAACCAGTTTATTGTAACAAGTGCTCTCAACTCTGCTGAGCTTTTTAATATCTTTAGTCCCATTGTGTTGATTTAATGGCTTAAAACACTACAATGTGGCAAACATCACTTCAGGTGGCAAAAGTTAGCAGCTGGCTGCTGCACACGGTAGGTGAAGAGTCAGATGTCCTTTGGCGTGTGTGGCTGAGACAGGAACAGAACTACAATAGTAGATGTTGCTTTTGTATATGTTGCTTTTGAACACAACGACTAACAGCCTTTGTTGTTTGGTGCATTTGTTTCATGGCACGTACCATCTTTGTGTTCAAAGTCTGACTGGGAACTAAATTCACCAGACAGGAATGTCCTTTAAAAACGTGCAGTCAGTGCCAGGTGATATGAATACGCTCTGACCCTATAAAACTATGCTTGGCCCAGTGATAGTAAAGTAATTCTGTGGTCCACGCTCTTGCTCTCTTTTTCTCTCTGTCTTTCCCTGGTACTGACACTCTATATCTGCAGCTCAGCCATTGCTGAGGTGATTAAAGTAGATCTGAGCCAACAGAGTGAAATGCAGTCTGCAGGAATGTTCCACTTGACCATCCAGAGCATACCAAGTGAGAACGAGAGGTGATGTTCGGGAGGGAGCTTAAGTTTCACTGGACCACTAGACCATCTAATGTTGTAGCAGTCAACAAGACATTTAAGCTCATAAAAAATTTGATGGGTCGTGACGTTGGCCAAGATAGTCAATTGATGTATAAAATGTTGTTTTATATTAATGGAACACCACAGGCCTTAAAGCATGAATGTACTTAATGCTGCTTTATTTGTTTTTATGATGTAAAGTGCTGCCTTGTGTTCGATGTCAGTGGCTTCGATTACAATTCCTCAGTGAGAACTGGAAGGTTAAACCAACAAATTATACATACAATACCATTTATTACTTTGTTGCATGAACTTACACACACTTCCTATCATTATTGTGAACACATCTGAGCAACTGCTCTTACACACAGAGAGAAAACTGACACACACACGCAAACACACACACACAAACAAACACACTCACCTTCATCTAGGGGTCACTGTCACATTCTTTAGACAAAGACAGATTGCCTGTTGCACAGGTGCTCTTCAAACTTACCCCCTCCCTGCTATCACACACTCACACACACACACACACACACACACACACACACACACACACAGACAAGACCTTTATTCCAACAGCTCCCATCACCTTGATTGTCTATTCTCTCTTTTCCTGTTGTTATAGGAGAGTCATCCACAAGCAGTAAATTCAGATAGATAAATCAGAGAGGGCACAGTCGCTGGGGGCTATGAAGGGATCTACCGACGTCTGCCCCTTAGGTCACCAATGCTATCCAAACCCAGGAAAGCTGGAAAGAGGAGAAGGGTAAGGGACAGAAGGGGGAGGAAGGTGTCATGGCACTGTTGGTGGACCAAAACTGGGCCATCCCACTGGATAAAACAATAGTGATTACATTCCTTCATAGATGAAGTAATATTGGTTGATGCTTTAATATATTTGGATACATTTATAAGCTAGATTTAATCCTAACTTATGTCCTCACCATTCTCCTTTTTTAAAAAGGAACAGTGTAACTATTATGTTTAATGCTGTGGCTTATGGAAACATGTGTGGTGGTTTCTGTGTAACTACCAAGAATCAGGGCTACAAAATGCAAAAATGACTGTTTATACCTAATTCCACGTTGATAACATATTAAAGCAAATTTCCAGCAATGAGATGATTACCTGGAAATGTGTGATAATTTCTGTGTAATAACCAAGAATCCGAGATATCCTCTCCTTTTAGTTCTCTTTTGGTTTCCACCAAAGCGTCTCTCTGTTTGATACTATGAAGATGCTGTAATACCAAAAAAGGATTAAAGAAGCTTAAAGAAATCACAGGTGTTGATGGGTCTTGTGGCAGTGTGCTGTGAGCTTGTAATTACAGACTCCTTCTGTCTATAATATGTAGCTTGTTTCATTAAAATAAAGAATTTTTTTTTGGTGTTTTGATGATCATCACTGGCAACTGGAGCTTTTTTGTGTTTTTAAATGTATTCACTGCAAAAGAAGCAATGAATCAAAAAGTAAAGTTTATTCCCAAACACAAGGACCCACACACACAACTGTTGAGTGTGTGTGTGTGTGTGTGTGTGTGTGTGTGTGTGTGTGTGTGTGTGTGTGTGTGTGTGTGTGTGTGTGTGTTTGTGTGTGTGAGAATGGGATTGCACGGGATCTGATCTAGATGCAAATAAATGGCTGCTAAAAAAACAGTTGACTGCATCAAAGCTGTTAATGTAAAAGTTGTCAGTGCCAATACGGTTTGCAGATTAACTTTGGAAAAATGTGCAGAAAGAGGGCTTTTGCAGATAAAGTTCGTGTTTAACTACAGCACTGCAGAGTGAACAAGCTCTTTGTGAACACATGGAGATGGAGATTAGACTCTCCATCAGCAGTTCATACGCAAGGAGAGAAACTGTAGCTGTGACCACGAGGAGACTGAGATTGTTTAAGGCTTGATGCCCGGGCATATGGCTTGGTGGCTGAGATTTGTTTTCCCCAAACTTCTGTGTTGCAACAAGATGCCCTGTCCTCCTCACCTTCCATGTGATCTGCTCCTCTCACACTGATCCATCATCAGATGACAGTAGTGCCCATAGCTGAATTTCTGCTCCACAAATAGCCCAGGCAGACAAGCCTCACTTTTTTTGAGCCTCTGCAATCTCCTGCTATCTACAGTTAGTCATGCGTTATGTGTGCTGGTCTATGAACACACTGAGTCTGCAAGCATGACAACCCCTTTTGCTGCCCTTGCCGAACCCCCACGCCAAGATATTTTAGGCCCCTAACCCCTGCTCTCTCTTTCTGTCCCCTCTTCTTCTACTGTTTCTTCACTGCTGCCTCTCTCTGTTCTATCAATCATTTGCCTGCTGGATGTGAAAAAAACCAAAAACAATACCTTCGAGAACATAAGGGATGATTTCCACATGGTGCCAACAACTTTGCAACTTTTAAGAAATATTTTTCCCAGCAGGAGATTTCATCAGTGTCCATAATGAATCTGCCACCTGACAAATGTTAGCACTCAGCAGTGTCTGTCAGTAACCTCAGCCCCTGTCTGACGAAGAGACATCCACAGCAACAATTAGAGCTTAATAAATCTGTTCCCCATTTTAACACCTTGATTCTCCTCTCCAAGGGGTCCCTCCAAAGCATGATGTCTTGGTTGGGGATGTCATGTCTGCTAATTAACTGTTTAGTGAGGCGCTGGAATGTTAAGGTGATTTTCTGTTGAAAACATATCAGTGTATACACGGTAATAATACAATAATATTATCCCAAATGTATCAAATATGACTGAGGTTCAGAATATAGATCTGTGTGTGTGTGTGTGTGTGTGTGTGTGTGTGTGTGTGTGTGTGTGTGTGTGTGTGTGTGTGTGCATTCCCCAGTCAAAGCACCTGGCGTGAATGAGAGCTTATAAATTCCCACGATAAGGAGAGGGGAAGTGTCACATAGCTGGGTGTCATTTTTTTAAGATGTGAGGAAATGCGGCCCAGCTTGATTTCCTTTTGAAATACAGCAACTCTGAAAACGTTTCCTGTGCTCTATGAACTTTGAATGATGTGGCTGAAAAGCTGAGAATAGTGGAATGTTTTGCAACTTGCGGTGTTCATTATCAACATTTGTTTTGCATTTGTTGCAAAGGTTGATGGTAGCCAGCAGCCAGCCAGCATTGTTAGCATCCATTTGGACCTGTGCTTGCATCCAGCTGATGAATATACAGTGGGTTAAACCAAAATGATCTCAGCTGGTCATCAGGTAAATCCAAAAACAGTTAATTACAGTGTGTTTTACAGTCTATTAAACCCACTGAGCAATAGGTTTGCATCACTGAATGTAAATGTACATAATTTCCAGCAGTGCAAGCAATGGTTGTCCACTGAAATCCAAAAGTAGACATCAGTTAAGAAGTTCCAAAGTTAATGTTAATCTTACAGAATCTCAGACAATGTTCTGTAAATTATTCCATTATCTAATCCTAGCTTTAATCTATTATCAATTAAGAGTATGCTAATCAATTAATTTCTCTTTAATGTACTGTGAAAACATCTGCTCGAATGTTTCTGTATTTCAGTAGCGTTCTGTCAGCGCAAGCAAGAAAAGCAGTGCTTGTCTAATGAAACTTAAAAATAGATATCAATTAAAACCAAAGTGAAAACAATCTTTCTCCTTAAATGGTAAATACTGTCCACTAAACTTCTCACACTGCCTGTTTGCATCCAGCCTTTAAATTACTGCCCTCTTGTGGCCACAGTTGTCTATGGTCTCTGAAAGAATGCGTAATTCTTCTTGACTCTGATTCCATTCAAATTTGTAGCATCTGTCATTTTGATTGGTGTGCCATTAACAAAGCCTTGCGAGGCCAGCAGCTTTTTCTGGTTGTTTGCACATGCACATTGTGGATGAACCTGTGGTCTTTTAGGGGAGATTGATTGAAGTGTGCTAGAAAAGCTGCCGCCGGTTCTGTGTTCACCTCTCTGAGATCAGTTACAATCAGTGGGTTGTCTGGAAACAGAGCGTGCATTAGCAAGTAAACGAGTTTCTGTGATTTATCATCTTAACAGATAAGTTTTCTCTTACTGACCACCTTAGCCAGCCTGTGATGTCGAAGAGTTAGACTGTACTGTGAAGAAGTATTTAATAACTCCTTTAACATGTTAGCAAGGAAAGCCTCGATGATGGATGTACTAAATTTAACCAAGTATTTTGCTAATACACCACCTTCATTTTTCATTAATATATTATTCCCATGTAGATATTAACAGTTAAGCATGCCACACAGTGCTCAAGCCTCTTAATTCAATTTCATCATTTCTGCTTGCCTTCCTATAAAAGCCACAGCACCCCACTGGTTGCCGGGTGTGAAATCTGTATTCTATTAAGTGGCCACCAGGGGCTATCAACTGACAGAAAGTCCAATTATATAGAAAATGACCATTCATTTTCCTTGATGTGTGACTCCAGTAAGCCCTTTCATGATAAGTGGACGTCTCAGTTTCCAGTTTCAAGTCCTGACTACAACATGATGTTCACTTTGTACATAAAGGTCCCCATTAGAATAAAAAAAGTCATTAAAGGTAAGTATGCATTGGAGTAGGCCTACCTTATGTTTGATACATTTCTGAAGTGGAGCCACCCCTGGTTTGTAACATGTGGTTTCAAAAGATGGCAACAACCAAAATGCTCAGCTTGAGGTTTCACAACCAACTTAACTAGAGAATGATGGTATGATAGCTACAGCCATCTTTTATTTACAGTCTATGATTTAGCAGGCACTGGAACTAGGTTGATGAGCTTTGCTTTAAGGGATCACAAAACAAAATAAATATAAAAGGAGCTAAAATTCTCTTTAACACTATCGTGGAAAGAGATATTATCCACAGGTTCAGCATGAACAATACCCTTTAAAAACAAATGCATGAAAAAAATAGAATTATACAAACTCTGGATAAGTCACAAATATTGTAATTAATCATAAAAAGTTTAACTTTATATGCAAATGCATTGTAATACTTGCACCATTTATTTAATATGATGCAAAGCCTGGTTAAACTGCATAGCCTCTTATACCAGTTAGATGAAATAGCTCATCCCCCCAGTCCCCCCTGTGACCTGTCTGAAAGCCTCCTGGCACAGAACCTTTGTGATGACTCTCCAATTTAGAGTGATGCTCCACACATAATCTCCGCATTAATTGGTGGTCAGATGGGATATTTTTAAATTTCATTCTATGGTCAGTCGAAATGTCGCTCCATTTATAATTGCTAAATCAGGCAGTTTATCTGAGGAGGTTTGTTTTATTAATTATAACTTTACATAATCACTATTAGTTGCACAACTAGGGTAATGAGTGGATCAGAGAGATCACTAAAACATTTTTCATCACAGCTAGTCACAATGACAGGCTCCACATAAGAGGCAATTTTAGTTCATCTTTGTTACCTTGCTGGAAGCAGCCTTTAGATGATGGATACGCTCTGGTCATAAAGGGATGGACATGGTCAGCAACAAGTCTCAGGTAGGCTGTGGCATTTAAACAATGCTCAGTTGGTACTAAGGGGCTCAAAGTGAGCCAAATCAAGCCATATCATTACACCACCAAACAGCAGATATCAAGACTCATCAGGACAGGCAACATTTTTCCAGTCTTCCATTAAACAATTTCAGTGAGCCTGTGTGAACTGTAGCCACAGTTTCCTGTTCTTAGCTAACAGGCGAGGCTCCCGCTGTGGTCTTCTGCTGCTGCAGCCCATGTACTTCAAAGCTGCATGGGTTGAGTAGTCAGCCAAGTATCGAGTGGGCATTTGAGTTATTGTTGCCTTCTGCTCGAAGCAGTCTGACCATTCACTTCTGACCTCTGACATCAACAAGGCATTATCTCCCAGAGAACTTCCTCTCACTGGATATTTTCTCTTCTTTTGGCCCATTCTGTATAAACTTTAGAGATGGCTGTGTGGGAAAATTCCAGTACATAGATCAACAATACTCAATACTCAGAGCAGCCCGTCTGCAGCCCAGCATCAACAATGATGCCACATTCAAAATCACTTAAATAACCTTTCTTCCCCATTGTGATGGTCAGTTAGAGCGGGTCCTCTCAGCCATGTCTATATGACTAAATGCACTGAGGTACTGCAATGTAATTGACTGATCAGATATTTGTGTGAACAAGCCGTTGAACAGTTGTACCTAATAAAAAGGTTGGTGAGTGTATATGCAGTCCATTTGCCATGAAGGCATAAAGACGGATATTGGGGTTGTCTGCTACACCCATTAGGGTGTAAAGTTATGTTATTTTTATATATTCTATCATCATATAATCTAATATAATGACAAGGAAGGTGTTACAGCTACCCAGGCCGAACTATGATGGGTTGTTGGGAAATCTCACTTGAGTTGTGCATTTAAAAATAGGTGTAAGTGGAGCCTTTTCGCTGAGTGAGCACGAGCGGGAAACTTTACCAATCAGACTAAAGTTCACTAAAAATGCTTTAATGAAAATGTATTAAATCACACAGGGATATATCATTTTTCCCACACTTTCCCAGCAAAGAAGCACACAGCAGGATTTGGTGTGGATGTCGTAGCAGGGTGCATGTTGGTCTGGGGTAAGTGATCCTTTGTGGTGAAAGTAATAGATAAACAAACAATTTTGCCGAATGTCATCATCTCCCCGCTGGGTGTTTGTCGGTGGGGGTCAAGAGGGTAGAGGAGAAAACAGGAGTGGAAACATCATAAATCAGAAGGATTTTAGAATCTGATGACAAACCTAATTCCTGTCTGAAAAGGGCCGAGCTGCTCCCCCCTTCGACTGTCATCGAAGCTGGCCTATAAACATCGCAGCTGTCACCCAAACTCGCCTGGACTGCGAAGGACATGCCATCGTTCCTCTCACATGCTCTTTCTGTGGGCCAATTCTGGACCGGAGGGGCCGTCGAATTCCACTTTGCATTTTGTCACATTCAGCCACAGTGGGGGCTGGTCCAGAACTTCAGCTGTAAACCCCACCAACACTGCCACCACCACCCGCTATTCTCTGTCATGTCTGACCGTTTATTGAAGGGCATTTGCTCCCGCAAAATCAATGTATCCTCCTATCACTCCAAAAGCAGTTTGTGATGCCTGAAAAAGGGTAGTAGTGTACAGGTGAGGGTTAAAGGCAGGGAAAATAGAAAGAGGGTGGTGAGTGGGCGAGAAAGGGGAGTGGGGTGAGCACGCAGTGCTAAATGTTGTCACTGCGAAAGGTGAGTAGACGAGCTTTAGAGGCCATTTTCCACTCAACAGACACTCTGCCTGCCTCCCCCTGCCCTCCTTTCTCCCCACTACGCACAGGCCACAGGCAGTGGTAACCGGATAGCCCCCAGTGAGCCTGTTCTGTAACTTATACGGCTAAAGTTGGTAACTCACTCATTAGAGATTAAAAAAAGAGAAAGAAATATAAAATTACACTTGGACATCCAGGCACGTCTCACTGTTTCAAAACAGGTTCATTACCTTTCACCTAAAGCAAGATGAAACTCAGCCAATCTAATGCATTTACATTGTTTGAGTAACACCTGACAGAACCTGAAAACCACCCTAATCCTTTTAGGTTCTGCTTGTTCTTTGATCGGAAAGATTTCAGACAACACATAGGATAAGGAGTCAATTACTAAATTTAATACAGCCATCTCAAACAGGTTTACAGAGTACTCTGGTTCAGAATTGTCGAAGTTGCCTAATACAGCCAATCGGTGCAGCTTCACACAAGTCTGACACCGCTCTCTATCTTAGTCCAACTTTTATACACAGGATCAGACACAGTTACACAGTTACTGAAATATGCAAGATGCTGCGTTGTACAGCGGGAGACGTGTAGCTTGCTTATCAGTTCCTTCTCCTGTGGCCTTCACTGTTGCCAGCTGATGGCCTCATCTGGGTCCTGTAGGCACAAAACATCAGACCAGAACACACATTCTTTTCCACTAACTCATCCAGCATGATTTTCCTGCCTCTCTGCTATGCAGTCTTATTTCTGTCTCCTGTGCAGTGTTATTTCAACACCTTCACCTTGTTGCAAAGATTAATGCTGCGATATGCTTCTTGATACTGTAGTTCTACTTAAATTGTTATATTTATGGTATGTCTACTGTGCCGCCTATTTACACTCCTTCCTTCACACCCCATTTCCATACTGTGGCTAATATTTTGTCGCTTGACATTAATAAAAAGCAAATTAGAGAACAAATTGCATTTTTGTTTGCAAGAGCAACAAGGAGAAGCTGATTTTCTGATCGGATGTCCCACCATGTGACAGCGTCCTCTGCCCGTGCCTTAAATGGTAATAACTCGCTAATTAAAAACAAAAATGTTGCGGTTGTGTTTAGGAAATAAAACTATGCTGATTTGCTACACCCGCTCAAACAGCTGAAGGCAGTGACGCTGTTTTTTTTGTTTGTTTTGCTGTAGAGCAGAGAAATTACATCACTTCCCTTTAAATAAAATCAAATCCACTGTGACAAAAATCCACAATGTGCTGATTCTCAAAGCATTTTTTTGTAACAGCACGTTTTCCCAACACAAGTGGTCGAAATTCCCGACTAACTGCTTTTCCTGGATTTTCCCCTTTTACGTGGCTTAGATGTAAATGGCCACAACACATCATAAATAAGAAGAATGTCATAGGGCCTACTTCCTGTGTAATTAAATCAACGTGTTTTACTATATGTGATGCTTGAGAATGCCGCATGTGTGCTCGCCACATGTGAGATGATATACACACGCTCTGTCTTTATCTGTCTGCTGTCTCACACACACTCACGCACGCACATGAATGTGTTGTATGAGTGCACGTAAAACAGTTTCCGTATCTCTTAATGAAGACTGCTGAAGGTTTGCATCCAGCTGCTGGATTTATTGAACTCCCAGCAGCAATTTTGGGAAGAGCCTCTGTGGCTGTTTACTTTTGGTTTTAGTTTTAAAAGAGGCTGAGCCAGATGCTGGAAGTTGAAGACTAGCTGACCAGGTTTCAAAGAAAAAATTGTATTGAGTCTACAATTAGCGCTCTCTTTTTCCCACATATATGAGCTGTTGCTGAATGTTAGATATTGGTTTAAATTAAGGTCAGAGATTTGAGCTCATTGTGTAGCATCACTTTTTATGTCACTGATCTGATACTCTGGACTGTTGTAAATTCTAAGGGTTTTGGTACTAATTGTGAAGTTTGCGGATGGCACAGCAGTGGTCGGATGCATTGCTAACAACGATGAGTCCGGCTACAGGCAGGAGGTGGTACACCTGGAGGTTTGGTGCAGAAAGAAAAATCTCGGCATCAATGTGGAAAAAACAAATGAGATGATCATGGATTTCAGAAGGGTCACACACCCCCTCCTCCCCCTTCACATTGGAGGATCTGTGGTGGTAGTGGTCCCCAGCTACAGGTACTTGGATGTACACCTGAATAACAACCTCACTTGGGGCAACAACATTTCCAGTCTGGTCAGGAAGGGGCACCAGCGCCTCTACTTCCTCAGGAGGCTGAAGCGTGCTGGACTTGGAAGCTCAGTCCTCTCCTCGTTCTACAGATGTGTGGTGTAGAGCATCCTGGGCTCCTGCATCACTGTGTGGCACGGAAGCTGCTCAGCACAGCAGAGAAGAAAGTTCTGCAGAGGGTGGTGAAGGCCGCACAGAGGAGTTGGAGTCTGCTTCTCCACCATCACTGACATTTACACCACCAGATGCAAAAGGGCCACCTGCATCCTGAAGGACACCACACACCCCTCCCCTCAAGTAGGAGGCTGAGGGAAGAAGTCTTACAGCTTCTTCCCTGAAACTGTAAGACTGTTGAACTCTAGTGGGGCTGTGTAGCTGCACCATCCCTCCATCAGCTAGAAGAACAGCTAGAAGGTCTGGGTTCCATTCCACCTTGGCCTGGGCCTTTCTGTGTGGAGTTCGCATATTCTCCCCGTGTCTGCGTGTGTTTCCTCCTGGTACTCCGGTTTCCTCCCACAGTCCATGCAGTTACTGCGGTTAGGTTACTTGGTGATTCTAAATTGCCCATAGGTGTGCATATGAGTGTGAATGGTTGCCTGTCTCTCCGTGTTAGCCCTGCGACAGGCTGACGACCTGTACAGGGTGTACCACACACACACACACACACACACACACACACACACACACACACACACACACACACACACACACCATGACCCTGAACAGGATAAAATAAGAACAGGATATATAAGATATATATCTTCCGCTTATCCTGTTTAGGGTCACGGTGTGTGTGTGTGTGTGTGTTTGTGTGTGTGTGTGTGTGTGTGTGTATTTATATATAAACATATATACACATGCATATGTATATTTTTATTTTACATTATTGTTACTTCTTTAAGGGCAACACTGGGACGTGAGGACAGAAATTTGGTTCTACTGCATGTATGTGATACAAATGACAATAAAGAATCCTATCCTGTCCTATCCTATCCTATCCTATCCTATCCTATGGTTTTGGTACAGTTCATTATTGACTTTTTGTAATGTATTACACTTTGTATAACTTCTGACCTGATAATGCAGTTTTTTTACTCAATAGTGATGGAAATTCAGTCTGAAAAGTGATTTTGTAGGCTGGACCAATTCACATGGCTTCGATTGCTTAACATACACAGTACACAGTGATATATCCAATACTAAACTTTTGATATAGCTCCTAAATACAGTAAACTTAACTTCAGTAGTGAATGATGTAATGAAATATTGATACTACAAACATCACAACTGGAGATATAAAAACTGAATATATTAAGTATTTGATCTATTAGATGTTGTGAAATGAAAACGATACAATGCTTTTACAAAGGGGTATACTGTAGGTGCATAAACGCTACAAATTGGACATTTTATCCCACTGACAGGTGGTTTCTAGGCAACATGATAACGTCATAATACCTGATATGGATAAGAACCTTCAGCGGGCTAAGATTTAATTGTGTGACAAATTTGGTTTCTCAACTCCGGATCATATAGGAGGAATTTGTGGGCCTTTGTGTATTACTGTATAATAAGATGCGATGGATTAAAAAAAGATTTTAATGGGCCATAAATTGAATGTTATTAATGACACCTGTGGTCGTTAAATAAATTGAAATCAGTATTCTAACATGCTCACACTCATCATCATTCAGAACACTGGGAAGTAGCAACACATTTGTATGTACAGTACTTTACACAACTATTAATGCACTGTGTGCCATTTCATGTTGACAGTTTGTTTTTTGGTTAATACATTTGCAATTTTTCTGTGTTTTTGTTGAATGTAAAAAACGACTAGTTTTACTAAACTGTGCTTTATAAACTGTGCTTTATAAAGTAAACTGCTCCTTTCAGCTTTAAGCGGCCCTATGAAACATTAGAAAAACGAAATCTGTCTTTGCGAAAGTTGGAACTTCTTGCAAAACAGTGATTATATCAATCACTTATGTTCTAATTAATGGTGATAACACTCACATGGGATGAACGAATTAAGTCCAGAGTTGCTAGAGACAGACAGGGAGAGGACCAGAGCTGCCTGCTCTCCGTTTCCCTCCATCACATGCTGCATTGTCATTTTCAGGAAGGCGATCACGGTAATAGACTTGTAATTGGCTTTAAGTGGATTAAGTGGCAGGCAGGGCAGAGCAGTTCTGGCCTGAAGTATGCAATCCAAACACAACCTGTTGCCCAGGCTTTGAGTGAGCATGAGGTCTCAATCTGAACAACAGACATATCTGCTTGCTTTGTGTGTCCCAGTTACTGCTCATGATAAAACACATCACTCCAGCCTATTATTATGAATAGTCATCACATGTGTTTATATCACATATGTCTATTCATATGTTGCTATGTGACTCTGACATCACATAGCAGCCACTTTTTAGCTGCTGAGAACCACACTGAGACGATAAAATAAAGAAAAAGGATTTTAATAAAACTCTTGATGTGATGTCATACAGTACATGGATTATGGTATACTGTGTTTTTTATGACGGCTGAATCCAAGAAATCAGGTTCAGTCTTGTCACATGTACTATGTCCCTTTACTGTATAGTGCTGAAATACAGTGGGTGAGCAGTTTGTTCTTGATCTGTTGAATGGGTGTTCATAAGGACCTAAATAACATTGATATGGGTCAAATGAGAATCTCTAAAGGTCTTTTGGTGTGCTTTAGGTATGCAGTGGTGAGCACCTACTGTATCAAAGGTTGTTTACAGAAGTTCGGTCAGTCCCCCTGCTGACCCCTGTCCATTATCAAAACAATGAGCGCCAGAGGAGGACTGTGGAAGAATGTAGCCGGAATAAACTACATTTTGTCTTTCATGCAGATAGCTGGATGTATGTGTGCTGTTTGCCCAGGAATATGGAAAGCCTGTGAAGATGCTCTAGGCAATGATTTGCTAGGAAACCTTGGCAGTCCCTGTGCCTGTACTTGAGATTTCGTAATCATTTTGAAACCAGCAAAAGAACTGAATAAAGTAACTAACTTCTACAGCTGTGATATGCAGTCCATGCATCGCATTCACAATAAAGATCTTGAGCTGTTACTTGTGACTGTAACTTTAACTTGCAGCAGGTGTGAGAGATTAGGCCAACAGGGAGAATCGCAAACTCTTTCACACATGATCTGATTGCATGAAGACCAGAGACGGTAGTTACATTTACAGAGAAACAGCTTATCTTTGCTGAGAGGTGGGTAGGAAGCCCAACCGTCTGCTGAAACCTTTGCAGTTGGACCATCAAGGTAAACTACAGATATGTGCCGAGCATCCACCTGTATGAGTTTCCATGTAATGAACACCTGAGAAGTTATTGACAGCTCCCAGTAACAATCCAAGGAAGGAACAGATTTACCCACTTGCAAGCTGGGGTGAGACAATTTTTATGCATTAAGCTAGGGACGTAACTGGAAGCAAATCAACCTTTTAAAAAAATTATTAGGTGCGGTAGTCAGTAATGACTTGAGTTTCCAAGAGCATGATTGTGCTGTGTCACAATACAGAAACAGCAAAAGGTGTGGGAAGAGTTGGAATAAGTCTAATCCATGGAGACCTTCTGCTGTAACCCAGAGGAACCAAATGATCCAGTGTCAGTGTCCTGGTGCCAGACAACACAACACACCTCAGAGAATCTCTGCCTGTGCCCCAGTGGGTCAGGCACATGTCACAGTATCCATTGTTAGACAGTGTTAATGTTGTGATTCCCTTGGTGTGTAATTTTCTACTGCAAAGTGTTCTGTAGAGAAACTTGAAAAAGTGCGGCACAACTCGGAAATGGGAAAATGTTTCCCGTCAAAGTAAAAGTACACCTTACAACTAACACATTTCAAAAGGTGCAACTTTTACTTTGAAAGGGAATATCCTCTAATTCTGTTTTGAATTGCACTTTTCACAGTTGCAAACTACTGTTGACCACAGCAATATGCAAGGTTTTAGCTGCAGTACCGTATACCTCTTTGTGACCAGTATCACTGTAGCAACTGCCATCAACCTCCAGGAACCTGTCAGGGAACACTCATTTTTCCCTCGTGGCTGATGTCATCTCCACACCTGCGAGACTGATGCCCACACTTGCCCACAGCTGAGACACTTAACTTTTGCCTATATCAGTCATGATAACACTGGCTGAAATCCCTAAGAATGACAACACTGAGACAGTGAATTTTACTAGATTTTGAAGATTTTTGTGGATTGAAAGTAAAATAATTGTAAGTGGGTACATGGTCAACATTATGAAAATAATAAGACAGGTCTGTGGAACAGCATTCATTATTTGTATCCTGTGCTTCATTTGTCTGTGAGCACTTTCAGAAATAACATCTGCAACATGTTTCAGCAGAGTTTAAACCATAAGGAAGTTGAAGGTATCAGAAGTGATTTTTAGACAAAGGTTGCAACATCCTTTAAATTAATAACTTGGATTATATTCAGGAAAATTTTCTTCAGGAATATAAATATGTTTCCATAAATATCTAGAGTCCAGAACACACTCACGAGCTACCCACAAGAACATCATAATTATGGAGGAACCAAAGAGGTTCTCCTGCATACACTCACTACTGTTTTTGCTTCTGTGTGATCATGGACACATGCATGTTTGACTAGTGTAACTAAATTCTAAAGCCACCCACACATCACATCCACAGCCTGCCTTTGTCTTTGAGTTGTGCATTTCAGGAACTTAAAAGAAAGCCTGGCAGAGTTCAGGCTGTTGCTCAGTGTATCTGACACACACGTGCAGCCACTCCAAATTCCACCAAAGAAAAGACAGAGTACCCTGGCTTCCTGTTTTCCTCTCTCAGCGCACGTCGCAATGCGACCCCGGCCAAGTTGCTCAGCAGCACAATGAGCGCGGGTGTGATTCAGCTTTCAACAGGCCTGTTACCAGGGATTACCCCAGCGTTGTTTAACAGTGTTATCCAGACCACAATAGAATGTTGTTTTATCAGAGTACTAAGTCAGACACTTTGCCCACTGACGGCTTCAGAAATGTCACCGTGAAATTTCTGAGAATCTGTCCCTGGCCTCTGCCCAGCCAGTGCAGGTGAGATCCATGAGCGAGCGCAGCTGCCGCTCTCAAACTTGCATTCAGACACGCACATGCAGGCATGTATGGCCCCCATAGATAGATTGATGGTAGCGAGGGGAACCAAGAGCTGCTTGGCAGTCCTGAAATCAGGCCAGTTTTAACACAGCGGACACGCTCTCAAGCCCACAGTCATAGTAACATTTTATGTGACAAGCATTATAAAGGTGATTTATAGAACACATATGTGTTGGGCTTAATATTTTCCAGAATATTTAGCTGCATGTATTTTCAAATCTCTCAGCTTGTTCGCATCATCCCTACATTGACCATTAAACAAATGGGAACCCCTCAAAGGGAAGCAAACACTTATGAGGACTGTTGCTTTTATGAAATTGACTTTTTTCATATGCCACCGACCTCTGGCTTCTTCTCTCTTGTACTCTTTCATTTATAGCATAACTGGGTCAGTATTGTTCACAGGTCCACAGCTTTTCTTTAAAAAGTTCACACATCTCAGTGAGCATGGCTCAGTGGGGTCAGTTTAACTAAACAGTCAAACTATGGTTCTCTTAATTTACTTTCAAATGGGGTCATCTTCTGAATACAGTGCAATGATGCAGGTTCACACACTTTACCACAGATTGATCCTGTGGTGAAGTGTGTGAACCTGCATCATTAATTGATAGAAATGTGCATTTACCTTTAATATATTTTATATTGCTTATCCCAAAATTTAAGTCTATAGATGAAGCATAACAAGAAAAGTTCTTACTCCACTGTTCACGACCTCTAGGTCCTGAAGGTTCAGTCTCCAGACTCCAACCATGTTTAAGGTTCAGTGAGGAGAAAATAACCATGTCTAAAATCTTTCATTTCACATGATTTATTCATGCTACCTTTCGGTGGCTGTGACTGCTTCTGCTGTCCTTTAGGATATTGCAAACATGACAAAACAAAGGGCATGCTTTAACAGAGTAACTACAACTAACATGAAGATATTAACAACAAAAAATATGAAGATGTTCTAATGCTCAAGCGGAAGATGTAACTTTAAGACAACTGTTTATTTTCTTTTTATTGTGAATTTATTGTGTATTTCATTTTATCTTATTATGAATGTTTTATCCATACATCCATACATTCACCTTTTTCATCCATCCATCCTCCGTCTCCTCCAGTTCAGGGTTGCGAGCAGGCCGGCGTCTATCCCGGCTGTCAAAGAGCAATAAGTCCAGGATGCCGCCCGAATACGTCACCAGCCTATCACAGATCTCTGCTTTATGTTTCTGTGAAACATTTCAAACCACTGTACTATGACAAACAGTAGAAGTATGACTACATGTCTTTATTCCTTGTAGTTAGAACCTGGTTCATATCAAAGTATCGTCCAGTGATTTCAAACAGTAGTTACATGTAACAGAGACAGAGACATTTCTGATGCTTTTTTGATGACCAGTTAATTCTTCCCATAGTTCAAGCTATAGCTTTCGAATGGTTAAAATAGAATAATAATTTTTGTTTTAAGGTCCTGAGACCCTGCGTCCACATATGGGGACATTACATCTTGACTTTGCTGCACCTTATACTTTATTCTGATCAGTAGTGTTTCATATTTTGTTAAGTCGTGTTGTTTTTGTTGTGTTATGCTATAAAATAATCCCATTGTCCACATCTGAGGATATTTTTTTTCCATAAAAGTATGTAACAGCCATGTAACAAATTACAACTTCCTGCTCAAAGAGGAAGGTTAATTTTTATACATATCAGGTCCGTCTAATCACAAATATCTAGGAAAAATTAAAAATCCATCGCAAACGGGAGCTCGGGTCTCAGGAGGCTATACTTCAGTTATGTATAACCAAGATGACTTTCAAGGAAGTCAGACAGCAAAATAAATTACTTAATGTTTAATTTATTATCAGCATTCTTGACAATCAATGTTTTTGCTTTTCAACTCGACTCAGCTTACCGTTACTTCTTCACACTCATCTCCCACCACCTCTCCAGTTCTCACAATCTGAAATCAACCCTCCACGGGGTTCCAATATCCAGGTCACCTGCCCGGTCAGTCACCTGATCCTCTGCATCTTTGAGAACCTGACTGCAAACCACCACAAAGCACCGGACCTCTCTCATTAAGACACGGGGGCTTTCCAGTGGGGTGTCTTTGTTCTCAGCAGGCATGGCACCATGGGACTGCCTAGGACCGGTCTGTCTCCATCTGGGCCTGGGGTCTTTATCAGAACCACCTGCCTGACAGGGTCAACTATATCTCAAACATCTTTTTTCTCTCTGGAGGAAGAAGAAAAATCATTTCCACTGTTTTCCTGTTGACCCACATGCCATGGCAGAGGCCCTTTTCTGAGAGTGTGAGAATATTTACTTGTGTTTTATTTAGTCTGGGAATGGTTTTAAAACCATTTCCAAACTATTTGAACTTCATCATTCTACAGTGAGAAAGATTATTCACAAGTTGAAAACATTCAACACAGTCACCGGTCTTCCCAGGAGTGGATGCCCCAGTAAATTAAGAGAAACTGCAAAAAAAAAAAAAAACCCAAGTGCTCCCTCTCAGACTCCACAGGACTCATTTAGCACGTTAAATGTTAAAGTTCATGACGGCACAATTAGAAAAAAGACTGAACAAGTGTGAATTGTTTAAAAGGGTTACCAGGACAAACCCTCTTCTCTCTAAAAAGAACAGCACGGCTTAGGTTTGCAAAGTTGCATCTGAACAAACCAGAAGTGTTCTGGGCCAAAGTCCTTTGGACAGATGAGACCAAAGTGGAGATGTTTGGCCATAGTGGACAGCACTACAAACACCGGATATCAGCACAAACACCTCATGCCAACTGTCAGCACGGCGGTGGAGGGGTGATGATCTGGGCTTGCTTTGCCGCCTCTCCACAACAACATAAGAGACTGAAAAATACAGACACAGAAAATGCTTCAAATTATTGCTGCTAAAGGTGGTTCTACAAGCTATTAAATCATAGAGTGCACTTAGCTTTCCACAGATCTGCACAGAGTCCTGGGGATACTTTCTTTTGGACCTGACTGTAGGTTTAGGGAGGACAAATCTCCTCCAGTGCCGGGCACAAATAAAAAAGGCAGGCTGCTAACCGTGGAGGAGCCCGAGGAGAAAGGGCTGCTGGTCTGTTTGGATCTTTTTCTCATGAGGTATGAAACCCAAGTAAGGTTTGAGTTTCTAGATGATTTCTTGACTTCAGAAGTGTTTTTGTTAGTTTGTTCATTAAGCTTAGGATAACTTGCTCGCAGTCTTTTTCAGTGAGGAAGCAGGTTACTTCCCCAGACAAAATATACAACCGTGATGCAATATCAAACCCGATTCTGAATACCTTGTGAAACCAAGCTGTCACGCCTGAACATGCATTGACTTGCAGGGCTAATAGTAAATGAGGTTGTGAATGATTAATGTCACAAATTGTAAACAATCTTGCAGAATGCCATTATATTTCAGTAGATGTTGATTTGTCACCTCTTGCCTGATTTGTGTGTTTTCCTTTGCTTAAATAAAGTCCTTTCTACTACAAACTCAGAAATTCAGAAAACAAAATACAAATGGATGCCTAGAAATTCACCAGAACACAGAAAATTAAGCATCAAAACTTTCTGGGTAGGACTGCCAGACCTTTAATCATTTAATGTCTTTCAAAAAAAAGCAAACTGATCTCTACATTGACTTCCTTCTTGACTTCTTAATTTAAAAAACCCATCATTGTGGTGTTGTCAGCAGCAATCAGTGCCACAGATTCCTGCTGTTTTAAAGATTAGAAGAAATATGTTACAAGAATAATAATTATGAAAATGTCTGCTTAAACCTTTATTTTTCTAATTAACTGTTATTTCAATGGCACTATAACCTACAGAGACATCCAGCAGACAGTGCTCAAATGCATGTGGAGACTTTATATTTACAGTTACACTGGGTCATTTTGTTCCTCTACATGTGCATGTTGTATATTCTGAACAATATAAATAAATAGAGAAACCAGCACAAGGTTGCTTCAAAGATCTGTACTCCTGTGGTTGTACAGACTTAGGCCACGTTGCCAAAATCTGTCACGTTTCTTTTTTTTATCGCTTGACATCTGCATCATGACTTTATCAATCCCAAAATAGTTTCAAGATGTTCCTTGAAGGAGAAAAGAAGGCCGGTGTAAGACGGCTGAAGGTATGTGAAAGCCCTTTGCAGAAGAACAGTGATTTAGTGTTCCAATACACATGTCAGGCACACTGTAACACCTCAGAAAAGTGGGTCTGCGTCTCCTGTCAGCAATAATTTACTCTGAAGATGAGTTGGGCCAAGGAATCTCAAGCATAAGAGAGGACTAAACACAAGAGGGCAATAGTTTACCAGGATTTTCTGATTGGACTGTGCGATATAAACTCACACTCTGTGGCATCAAAACCAGACTTCCACAGTTCCCAGAAATTAAAGCAGTGATTTTCCTCTCTTTTGCACATGGCTCACAGCACCCCCACCCCCCGGCACCGGACTTGCATCCAGTAGAAATCGCCAGAGAGCAATTTCTGAGTCTTTTAATATGTCTGAAATGTGTTGGGAGGGAAAGATCAATGGCTGAGTCGTGGGGATTTTGGAATATCTTTCAGTCAGCGTCCTGTCAGTCAAAAAGAGCTCAAAGCAGCATCTCTGTCAGAGGACCTTGTTAAAAACTCTAGTCCTGTATCTCCAGCCCTTACAGTTTCATGTTTTACGGCGAGTCAGCCACACTCCGCCATTAATCAATCAATGGGACCGTTTGCATATTTTGTTTCTAATGAAAGACGCCACGATGAAAGGCAGCGAGTGGCTGTTACTCAGGCCTTGCCATTCTTTTCCACTCAAGGACCTGATGGATAGTTTACAGTATAAAAACAGACCTGCTGTGCATTATGTCATACTGTCTCTCTGTGGATCCATGTGCACTGCTCCTCTTTACAAATACATCTCCTGTTTAACAGGCCCTGAGGTAGATTTGCGGTGAAGGCGGGTGGGGGTTACGGGGTGATTTTCTGAACGTTGCTGGAACAAGAGATGGGGCGCATATCAGACAAATAATGTGAATAATTATTGGAAATAATGTCCAGATAGATGGAGTGAAGCCAAATTATGAAATCATACGCTTCTCTCCGGTACATCACCCTGCTCATTATTTGAAGTCATGCTCGGAAAAACAGGTGTTTCCAATACTGGGTCGCTGTCTCCACGGTCCTTTACCCCCTTCATTTTCTGATGATGGTTCAGATATGATATTTCATGGCTGGAGCTGTACTCGTGATAGGAAGTGATTGGGGAGAGCCGTTCAGAAGGCATCCGTGTAATGGATGCTGATTGGCCCCGGCTAAATCGCTGGAATCTGTGCCTGTATAACAAGAGGGGAACCACAAAGCTGGAGCAGGAATGATCCTAAATGCTGAATATTTTCCTTCTCTTGGATGTTAAAATGATTACAAGGGGATTTTTCTGTCTCTTTAAGCAGGTGCCATATTTTTGTGCATCAAGCAAACAGCAGTGCAGCTGAGTGCAGTTGGCACAAGAGCTTTATTCTTCATTCTCATATAATAAACAGAACCAGGAGGGAGAAAAATTTTATTTTTTTGGGTCTTTTTCTTCCAGTTTGGTTTATGATCGATGCATTGCGTCAGCGTTTGAAGCCCATGTGGGCTCTGATGTGGAGCAGAGCAGATGTGTGTGTTTTATAAGCAGAGAACACTCGCTTGTGTGAATAATAATCACGCCATTTGCTGTTAGTATGGCCAAAGAGTCTGTGACTGGCAAATCAACTCTCATAGACAGAATGTCAAACTCCATTCAAAATGGCATGCTTTTTAGATGATATTTATCAGTCATTTCCAAAAGTTAATCAGTATATAGCTGTGAAATACAGAACATGTGGGGAGTAAAAGCATCATTAGTCTGTTGATTGCCTACTTTAAACGCTGTAATTTGTTTTGCTTATGTGCAACTCCTGTTTCCTCTGAGTTTGGGGGGGGGTAATTTCTCCATAACATGTTTACCGAGCAGCAACCTCCAAATTAAGCCAAAAACTGTGGAAGACCCAAAAGCTGCAGTTGTTCAAATGGCCACTTGAGGCTGCAAAAACGAGCCAGTTCAGATAGATTCCCATTTTAAAATTCCCTGCAGAATAAATATGTTTACAGCCTGGCACAAAAAAGGCTTTAGGTCTGTAGCCAATTTCTGCTTCACAGCAACAGCAAGGTGGGGTGGGAAGGGGGGAGTTCATGTAACTCATGTGTTTAAATTGTATAAGGTTTAAAGTTGTGCATCTTTTTGGACCTCTCATGTGTGTTTGTGCTGTTCGCACCTTTGAAATGCAATTATCTAACAAATAATATGGCCTGCTTTGCAGTCAATTCTACTCAAAATCTAAGACGTCTGTGCTCTAGTTTAAGTGCGATAGATTGCTGTAGTTTATAAATATGTAACTACAATGCATTTGTGGTACAGCAGTTGTGTCCATTTGCCTACACAAAGGGCGTTGTAGCCTATGCAAACATGCTTGTGTGCCGTTCTCCAAAAAAACAACAGCATGTAGCCCGATGTGGATGACGCTGTGTCATCAAAAATACAGCATGAAAAGCCCGGACAGCAGCTGCAGTGGACTCTTTTCACTGTTTCGCTGCAGCTCTGTGTATGTTCAAACTTCGCTCTTCTCCGCGGTTGGCTGATGGATCAACAGCAAGTGAGAGTAGCCCACAGACCCACAGACACAAGCTAATTAGTGATGTAACATACTCACATTTATATAGTGCTTTTCAAGTCTTATTTATCACGAAAACTGCTTTAGATTACAAGTTACATTTTAACCATATATTTATACAGTGCTTTATTCTATACACCTCAAGCAAGTTATCTACCTCATAACTGTGGCCAGTGTGGAACCTGCAGGTCTTTGGATGAAGCTGGAGTACCCAGAGGAAACTCACACAGGCACAGTAAGAACATGCAAACTCCACAAAGAAAGGCCCCAGCTGGAGTTCATAACAGTAACCTTGTCAAGATAGCTACGTGCATCTTTTATATACAGTCTACTGGTAAAGACATTTTTTTTCAGCTAAGTTGGAAAATGCAATATGTTCTTATTTTTCTAGAATAACCAGTTAAAGTTAAACTCAGATTTGAGTATCTGCTGCTCACAAAGAGGGAAGAAATCCATGGAAATGAATTAAAACGTTTATTGAGGTTATTTTTTTTAAACGTGCTTGGCACCTGTATTTACATTTTTTTAAAATGTTTCAAAAAAAAGAATTACTTTGCTTTTTCCCCTTTTTCACACATTTCAATAACAGATTGGCCTGTAAAATTGCTATATTGTTCAGCACTTAAATACACATCTGTAATACACATCACAACATACTTTACTCTGTGCTGCTATTGCTTATTTTATCACTTCTCACACAACAACTTTTTAAGCTTATGTATATATATATATATATATATATATATATATATATATATATATATATATACATATAAATCAGAGTCCACTCAATAATAGCCAATCCAGTCTTAGAGGAGTAAAGGTTGAAGAAGTTGTGTGGTGAAGTCCTGAATTCTAATGTGCATGTATGCTTTCATTTGCAGGATGAAGAAAAAGATCCTCAGTGAAGTCTCAGAACAGTTACTAGATTTATGTGTGCTCACCATCTGCCACAGCATTCACCAGTTTCTCTCCTGCAGGTATGCGGAGCAGTGAGTCATTCGGCATTCCTGTCCAGTTGTCTCTTTCATTCCAGCCAAAAACTTCAAACCACAACAGCGAACCACTGACACTTTGACATTCCTAAACCAGTATGGCACAAGTGCTGAGTGGAGTAAAAACCTCTGTATCACACAGAAGACTCTTTGGTTATAGAGTGGCAGGAAGACCAGATGACCTTTGAGTCCCCAAAAGTCAAATTTGAAGAATCTGTTGTTACTATTGCACCATGACATTCACAACTGATAATCCCTTCTGAACCAGAGTAAGTACACTGCTTCTTCTTCTTTTAACACTGAATTTGAGTTTGTTGTTTGTTGCTGTCAAACAGTACCATAGTCAAGTTGCTGTCCTTCATTAATACAAAGATAATTAAATAATCGTTTTTCCTTCCTCTGTAATTCTTTGTGAGTGGTAAGTATCTTTAAAAACAAAATGCTGAGAGGACATCCTGTTCTGAAAGGTTTCTTTGTACCTCAGTATATTAATCCTTCACGTGAAAACACTGGTTCAAAATTAACACCAAACCTGGATCATAGATTTGCTTTTGAGATTAAAGACTTTAGACACATGGAGCCCTGTGAGGTTGGTTCTGAGTTCCTACACCATGTGCATGGACATCTGAGAAGAGGAGCCATACTGACGTCCGTCACAAGAGCTGCCGCTTTGCTGGCCGCTGGTGGTGTTGCCGATCATGTGCATGGTGTCCATGCTTCCATTGGACAAGTACTGGCGCTCAGCGAATGCCCCTGCTGGAGTGGAGGAGCAGAGCAACCCCCCCTGGGGCTTCTCAGGGCTGGCAGCCAGACGAGGGGAAGTGGGGAAGTTGTATCCGTACAAATTGTAAGGGTTGTGGAGGGAGAAAGCGTTGTAGGAGCCCTGCTGCACGTGGTGGTGGCTTCCACTAAACATATGGGCAGAGGAAGGGGAGGATCCGGATGAGGAGGACGAGGCTGAGCTGGAGCCTCCTCCAGTCTGCATCACGTACTGAAGCTGAGAGGCTGGGAATGAGCCGAGCTGACCGCTATAGCCATCCATCTTACCTCCGCCGCTGCTGCTGCCGCCACTGCCAGTCAGGGAAGCATGAGTGCTGCCCTGCATACCAGCAGCAATCAAGGAGGAAGTCCTCTGTGGCAGAAAGGATTCAGAGGGCTGACCAGAGGCCACAGCACTCCCTGCAGCCTGGAGGCGTCCATATGAACTTTCAGCCAGACTGCCATAGCCCTGTAGGGCCGCCATGTTGCTGCGAGCACAGGCTGGGTACTCCGACAGGCCCAGGTTGCAAAGCTGACTTTCCCTACAGCCCACATTGAAGGTGTTTGGGGCCAAGTGAAAGGTTGGAGGGGAGCATGAGGGAGAAAGGAGGTGTGCTGCGCTAGAAGGAGAAGGAGTTCCTGTGCTGGAGGTGGTGGGAGAAGTGCCTGTGCTACCACCTGGAAAACAGAGAGAGAGAATGAGGGAAATACACAAATATACAGACTTGTACTGCTGAAAAATGCCAGCATTTCCTGCAACCTGCATTAAAAAAAAGTGTATCAAAGAAAATAAAAGTATCAAAGAATTCACTACTTATGTTGTCATTAATCCAGCAGGATGTTAATTTTGTAAATTTGGTCCCATTTAAAATAAATTAGCAATAAAGCAGGGGTGCTTTAGGGTGTGTCCACACTGTGATTGACAAGGCTCTACCACATGAGCGTCCTTGGTTTCTGTTTCATCCTGTTCCATTGAAACAAAATGGCAAGGACCAAAATACAGAGCTAGAGGCTTCAAGCAGAAGTCCTCATACCATTGGGTGCTGTTATGCAGCAGCAGCTGGTAACGTCAAACAGCTATAGATTACATCAAAGCATCTGTCTCCAGTTTAACATATAACCTTGTTGATCCACGTGGGCTTTGTCAATATGCTGCTGTCCTGAGGAGATATATGCCACCCAGCATATAATACACATTTAACTTTGTTGGCACAAATAAGATCCTCAAGTCAAGCCTTTCGGAGTGATGTGATAGCTGTGGGGTATTAATCACACACTTCTCTGTTAATAAGAATTTGGCTCGTGTTCATGTTGCTGTCCTAAAATTCAGTTTGAAACCAGAATGAGGAGGAAGCATAACTAAATAATCCAGAACTCGCTTGGCTCGGGCTCTTATTTTGCACCATATGCCTTCGATAATATCGCTGCAGCGCTCTGCTCTGCTCAAGGAGATGAAGGGGGAGCTTGCGTGGAGGAAGAGAAATAAGAAAAGTGGGGGGGGGGGCAAGGTAGATATATTTCAGAAAGCGTGAACGATAGTTTGGTGATGTCATGTTTTCCTCCGGATAGAAGAGCTCAAGGGACTTCAGTGTCGAGGGAGAATAGCTGATTACTTGAAGGGAAAAGGCTGCCTGGTGCCGTGAGGGCAAAGCTGCACAGGTCCATATAGTCAACACACGCTGCACATGCACACATAGAATTTTTATAAGATGATACAGGGTTCACTGGCAAAGCAAGGACTTTAATTAAATCTTAATCACTACAGAAGAGTTTAAAGATAACAAACACATGTCAGCGTGCTCTGACAAAACATGGAGCATCACGTCATACTGACCTCCAGGGGTAACAGAGATCAGCTCAGCGTTGCTTTAAAGAGGCAAGGCCCTTGATATGAGCCATTACTTGGTAATAGTTGTCAACACTGGAGCTGAAACAAAGGGAGGTGGCCCGAGTGACACTGACTCTTGTCGCAGAGCCGTCCAAAAGCCACAGGGTTTGTTTAATGATTTTATTTTCGAGGGCTGCACACGATGTGAAAAGTTCAGCAGACGCAGGCGTTCCTGCCAGAGGAGCAGTGTATGGCCAAGCTCAAATGAAGGACAACCATAGCTGATGCAGCATGCTGTGATATATTCAGGGAAAATATGCAGATGTAGAGTTCACACTGGAACACCAACACACCAAGGTCATGGTAAGTCCCACTGCACATAACTCTGTGCAACTGTGCAGTAATGTATTACAGTACATTACAGTGCAACGAGCCCTAAAAAAATGAAAAGATAATGTGAAGTTTCAGCTATAAAAAGAAAACTATTTAAAATAAAATAAATTTATATATCCCCTTCAGGGATCATTTCCATGTTGGGTTTCCGTTTACAGGCAGAATTACTCACAAGAGGATGATAATAAGATAATAATGTTATCATGATACAGTGAATCTGTGATACTTGATATACTGCAATACAGTTATCTACAAGACATCACAATGTGTAATAAAACAGAAAATATGCACTTTAAGAAGGGAAAAGGCAGCAAGTATTCGTGTGTGTGTGTGTGTGTGTGTGTGTGTGTGTGTGTGTGTGTGTGTGTGTGTGTGTGTGTGTGTGTGTCCATTTTTTGTTCTTATTCCTGCCCCCCAGTTTCCCCCCGAGGAGTTGTTTTTACCGTTTACTGGAAGTTAGTTGACCTCCACTTATTTTACCATCATTTATTTCTTTGAGAAGCACCACATGACTCAAAGGAATCCTTTTAGACCATCTACATGTTTCATAATGATATTCGGCACCAGTGTCGATGTAGTGCAAAAGGAAGCGATGTGATACGGTTTCTCAGTCAGTGGTTCAATAGTTGTTTTTGGACTTTGATTATTTTGCTCTAATACTATATTTTTTTAAAAATCCCAAAGTCAAAGTAAATTTTTTACTGTAAGACCGATAAGAGGGACTGAGTGGTGATTTTTCAGGAACATTTTTTCAGAATATTATATTCATTTACATACCTTGCTGTTTCTGCATATTGGTAAAGTCTTCAAATGTGAGTGTCCTCACTGGAGGTCTCCAGAAAGCATATGTTTCCATGATCGCTTCAAGGCCAGTCCTGACAGAGACACAGAGAACCCATTTTAGGACACACAAAAAAGAAAAGGGAAAACAGGAAAATGGATGTTTACAATAAAAGCTGCTGCATGTATGACCAGAAAGAGAGAGATTAATATTATTATTATTAATCATAGACTTTGAGCATTTATCTCTTTTTTTACATCTGAAGTTTAAAACCTTGATCAGGCTTCCTGTTACAGTTACAAGTTTTTACCATCTAGATTTTAAATAATTATTACCTTTGATCGTCACTATGGGCATTTAAATGTTTGAAATTAACACTGAAGCACTTAATGACAACAATACCCAAAAGTTACAGAAATCAATCAGATTTCTTTCCCCATTCCTGATCCTGTTGATTGTTTTGTAAATTTTAATTTCACTGTATTTTACAATATTGTTTTTAAAAAGATGTATGTGTAATGAATGTATGTGAATGTGTGAATGAAGACAGATTGAGGGAGAATCCAAATGTACTGAAAAGATCAATGGACCAGAAATGGGAAGTGATATTATTCATGTCAGTGAGACAGAGACATTGGAGGTGTGGGTGGATTAGGGGGTTGGGTGGACTAATAATATATAAGTTGGAGAGAGACAGAGAGGTGGGATAAACCAGAGTCTAGCTAGGAGGAAACTGGGGCCATTAAAAAGGAGCAGAATTTTAGTGTGCACATAACTCTGAGGTGACATTTCATCCTGAATCTGTACATGGTTCTCCTTCCTGCTTGATTTACTTCCCCACGTGGCGCTCGGCCCCAGCCCAGGGAAAGCAGCGCCCGCTCTGCTCCCCGTGTTATTTTAGGGCCACCAACTCCCTGGCTGTGGCAGCTCGTTAGTGCGCCATGCTAATCAGCCCAGCCCTACATCACTACATTCATTCATACAGTCGCAGTGCTGCGGGACCAAAACCCAACAAATGAGCTGTATCCCTCCACTGGGCCATAAAGCCCGGTCACCAGACAACTGACGACATCACCATAACTGCAAGGCTAAGAGCGGGCCACATTAAGACGCAATAAGAAATTCAGAAAAAGGAAAACAAGATGGTGCTTAATTTGAGAATTAGCAGTGCAGGTTTGGCCTTTATATTAATTTGGAATTTCCCCTGAATAAGGAATTGGCCGGTAACGTTCCACAGCAAACGAGCCGCACATTCACTTTACAGCTTAGAAACCCAGAGAAAGTACCTAAGGTATTTTTTTTATAACTGTTTATGTCACCCATATCCGATCCTAATATAAGCTGAGTAATGTGTAAAAGACGCGCGTGGCAATAATAACAAAATATGTCACACCTGCTTTTATATGTGCAGCTGCTTTCAGCTGCAGCTGTTGCACTTTTACATTTTGCTTGAAGAGTGTTATTATTTTATTAGGGAATGAGCAGGATTTGCTTTATTGGAAATTACCATAATTTTTCTTTCTGTATCATTTTTTAATAACAGATGACAAGAAAGAAGTAGACTGACTGACTGTCAGTACTCATTATAGATAACCGTGACTTGTTCAGGCTGAATAATGCAGAAAATGCTTTTTAATTTTTTGTTTTTGCAGATTAACCAATGATTTTGCTACTTGGCACAGGGGTGCAGCTGGGGTATCTGCCTGTGCTCACTTTCTATTGCATGTTTTTATATCTTGTATTTCAACTGTTAAGCTTTCTAATCTTAGTCTGATACATTAGCCACTCTATTACTTATATGTACACATGAGCAAAATTATGCACGACTCCACCTGAAACATCTTGGCTTTGCTGCACACACCAACATTTGCTTCAGACGGCTTTCACTTGCTGCTCACGGGAGTCAATAACTTAACAAGCTGCACCTGATGCTGATGCCAGCATCCAGACACCACTGTATCAAAGACTGCATCCAAATCGATGATAACATTAGTCAGAGGCAGTCGAGCTGCAGGAGTTTCCCTTCATAGAGAAGCTTTTGGCATACCATAAGAGGGCCAAAGCCAAAGGAAAATCACTATCATATTAATAAAATTATTTTTAACCAGTTTTGTTAATTATGGTTTAATTTACTGAAGCATAACAGACATTTTGCTTTTCAAAATCTTGAGAATTAATATGAAAATATTTCAGGGGACGCAGACACATTTGCCTTTAGTCCTACGTCTTGTACTAGCAACATTACAGCTAAAAAATAATAACAATAAAAGATGATCATTCATTTTATTAATCCCCTAATACTGGGTCCACATTCATAATTCAGCATATGCCAAAATGTAATTATAATCAGAAGTTTATGGTAAGGAAATTGTTTGATTGAACTGAATATTTGCAGGGATTTTTTTCTTGACTGTGAGCTGGAAAAATACAATATCTACAGTATCAAATCATCCTGAGCAAATAACTTCATCCCGTGTGTTACCAATCAAACTCCTAAATCACCTTAATTACGCTGAAACAGCAGCATGAAGGTCAAAGGTCGGAGCTGCGGCTCACTAACAATATTTGTGAATGATGGAAGGGAAAAAAAATCATCTCAAACAGAAAGCATGAAATTCAGAATGACTCGCAGAGGGCTTCTAAGGTAACAGAAGCAGTCTGAAATCTCAGATCTGAACCAAACAAATCCCAGAAGGGCTGAAGGGGAGGAATCCCGAGCAGCACCGTGAGGATAAATTTATTTTCTCTCTCTAAAGGCAAATTTCTCACTCGCCGTTATCTTTTCATCTGTGGCTTTTCTGCAATGAAATTCTAATGCCAGTTCATAAATCAAACGCTCTATTGTTTGAAAAATGAAAAAAGATGTCTCAAATATCTGTGCGTCAATAATGCAGACCAGATGAGGGGGCTGCTTTCATGTGTGGAGGGGCCTGATGGTTCAATACACCCCCTTCTCTTTCCTCCTATCCTCCGCTAATGTTATATATGATAATTCAGAGACTGGGAGAAACAGACAAATCAAGAGAAAAGAGTGGAGGAGAGGAGGGGAGTAAGGTAGAAGGAAAGGAGGATAATGATGAGGAAAATCTAAGAAAGCATCAAGACAAAATCCGATATGTTCAATAACATTATCAGCTAGTTTGAAAGGTTCCTGATGATGACAGTAATAATACGTATTCTACAATGTCAGCACCCAGTAAGACTTCTCTCTCTGGCTTGCATCACACAGTAATGACAACACATCCGATGCAACAGCTTATGGCACAATGGGTTTTGTATTGCATTTCATTTTTCTGTTGTTTGGATTTGTGTCAGAAAGAGCAGAGCAAACATATCTTAAAGAATACTGGTTGAGCTTTATAGTGGCTAAATGGTTTGCCAGCTTCACTGCGTCATAGGGTGTGTGGGAATGTGGAGATGATTTAAAAAAAAAACATGAGTTCAGACAGTGTTAATATTCCCATAAGCATGGATATGGTGCTTTTCAGGTCAAAGCACGTCTAGACGTCTCGGTTACACCGGGCTAAATTTAGTTACATGTAGCCATTGTTTTAATCACATTTTATGACTGCATTTCAGTCTGAAGCAGGTCCTGAGTAGGTGATGAAATTTTGATGGTTTTATGTAACTAAATGTCTAAAATAAAAACAATCAGCCCACTCTGAAGCTATAGGGGAGTAAAATAGAGATGGAAACTTGATATCTTTCACAAAACGTAAACAAACTAATAAAAAGCTCACAGTAGATGTCAGAGATGAGCAATAATTTACAGTCCAGACTAAAGGTGTTTGTATAGTTGTGCATTAGCTGGTTACAGTGCAGCAGGCCATATGCCAGGCTGACATCAGGCACCCACTGGCGTTTGAGCCAGAAGTAACGATATTGGGATGAGGAGATAGAGAACCGAGTTATGGGCCAACCAAGCTCGGTTAACGAGCTGCGTCTAAAAACTGTACCATGCTCAGACACAGATACATGATCATTAGTACTAGTAGTAGTACTAAAATTCTCTCAAAAATTCAGTATGACAGCAGAAAATATTATTTTATAAAAATACTCCAAAAGAAACCAAAAGCACAAACACAACTTGTGTGTGTGTATGTGTGTGTGTGTGTGTGGGGGGGGGGTTCTAGGTCATTACTGGAATCAGCACGGATGACCGCAGCAGACTTTCATCAGCTGCAGCCTTGGTTCACAAGACCTCTCAAAGCAGATACACCTCCTAACTTTAAGTCTTCATAAAATCCAGAGAGCAGAATTATGAAAAAAAAACACGCACAAACACACACACACACAAACACACACACACACACACACCATATAAATGTTTTTGTTGCAGCTCAGACCAGCATACAGGCTTTTTACTGCTGTTAAAGTTGGCATTTCAGTGCAGGAATCTGTGGAGACCTACTCAGCGTTTGGAACCATCCCCAAGTGGCCTCTGCAGGAACTGCAGTTTTAATGCACCTCTGGTTGCGTAAGAGGCTGCCCCTTGACTGACAGGCATATTTTTAGCAATTCAATTACAAGACGGGTCAGCAGGGGTGATTTTTTTTAGATGATGCTGGCAAAGACTGTTGGTGGTAAAACAACATAAAAAAAAAATCAAACTGCAAACTTTCTGCTGGCTACAATTTTCACATTATGCCGTCCAAATCAAAAACTGTGAAAATGATTCCTTTTGGTATCTTACTAAAGCATGAACACATCAGCATCTGTTCAGCGATTGACAGAGTTTGACATCCATTTCCAGTTTTAGTGTGTTTATGTATGAACAGATTTAAAAATCAGAGGAAATAAGACCATAAAAGCAACAGAGAGCAAAGGTTGTCTTCCCTCGCTTGTCTACCAGCGTGTCTGTCTGTGCTGCAGATCTGGGCAACAGACAAAGGCTTTTTTTTTTTTTTTAATGAAGCAGCATATGTGCTATCTTCAGAGGATTGTTTCTCTAATAAAGGTCACACAGTGCAACAATTATCATGGAGTCTCTGGTTTCTGCCCACAGTCTAAGTTGCATAGGTGTGGATGTGAGCATAAATAGTTATCTGTCTTTTGCATTAGCCCTGTGTCAGCTAAGACTAAGTATAACTGATAATACAGACAAAGAGAGCACTGAGGACACCTTTAAAGGGTGTATTGCGTGAGTGATGCTGTACCTGTTTCTGCCAGAGTCTCTGAAGCCTTTGGCAAATGGATTGCGGTCAATCTTTAGTCTGGTGATCTGCAGAAAAGGAGAACATAGAAAGAGATACTATGTTATTAACCTTTCAAAAAGGCTTGAGTAGAATACATTTAAAAGACAATGCCATCACTATAAATCCAGATGCTCAAAGTAAACAAACTTAATTTTTCTTTTTTCTTTTTTTTTTTTAATTACTAACTGATTATTTTGGGGATTTTTTTTAGCTTATGTGAATTTTTCTTTTTCAGTTTAAAAACTGTTTTTTTTTTTTTAAATTCACTCATTAGCCTAATACCTTATAGTACAACAATTGTTAAAGAGAGTGAGCATGCATTTTTCTGGAAGATGAAATTTTTTAATCAGTTTTTACTATGAGGATAAAATAAGAGCTGAATACCTGCTGGTTCTGGTAGGCAGTGACGGTGGTGAAGACCGTCTCAGGGAAGCTAAAGGTCTTAACTCCCTCCCCACTGGGCACTGGCTTGTTTGGCGACAGCTCACTGCTGAAGTCCTTCCTGATGACATGAACACGAGGCTGATACTTGTGCATGGAGTGGAGGATGATCTGCAAATATGAAAAAAAAAAAGAGGAGAGAGCGTGAAGTGCAGTCACTTATTTCTTATTTTGTGTTATTCACAGTGCTGTGTAATCTGTGAAGGCGCAGTTATTAATCTGCGTGAGCATGTGTAATAGCTGTCTAGAAACTTACAGCTCAAAACACAAAACATCCTTCCTGACAAGACAAAAACAACACACTTTCTTCTTATCAATTAGCTCCACTGATTCCATACCAGGGCTACGTGACATTAAGCGGAAACAAAGTTCACACTGCAGTGACGCTGGCTTGAGGATTATTTCACAGCAGAGCCGAGGCGTCAGACACAGTCGGCCCCAGCCTCGCCTCGGGGCTTCAGTCTGCTCCTGATTAATCTGAGAGTGAGAAAACCTCCCCAGAGCCAAACACCCCCCCCCCCCCACACACACACACATACACACACACACACACATACACACACACTCTGTTACAACAGAGGGGGTCATTTCAAACTAGAGCCGCAGGGGAAAAACACCTCTGAATATCAAAAACATTACATTCAGTGTTCCAGACCTCAAATCACACACACACACACACACACACACACACATGAATCATGACTGGGCATCTGCGTGGAGACCCGTGTGCTAATCTGCAATCCTCATTTTCAAACATGTCTCCATCTGTGTTGTTCGGTATTCATTTTTGTGGTGTTCTGGAGTGCTCTGCCCAGAGATGACCTGCCAATCAAACCGCGTGGGCGGGTGCTGTGGTGTCCCTTTACTCGGGTGGTCAGAGAAACGGTCTCCTGGCAGCATGTCTCAGCATAAGCTTTGCACCATGGAAGAAATACTTTCAAATTTTGTGGGTTGTTTTCAGGCTGCCTTTGTTTCAATTGATAAAACAGAATTGTGAAAAATGGAACTGCCTTAAAGTCACACTGTGATATAATGAACTCAGTACAAACAGTTCAGGGAGCAGCCAAAGGACATCAGTTGACAGTTGTTCACGCTCAAATACAATTAGTTTAATACGTCGTGTTTTCATTTCCATGATAGGTAATGACGTTCTTTCAACCCCCTTTGAAAATCATCTGGACATTCACACCGGGGACACATGCATGTAACAGATGTCGCGTGCATGTCCGCAAAGTTAGATCCCAACAGGTCTCCAAAGCACATTTGGCTTCAATCGATTTTTAAACATAGTTAAAACACTTTAATGATCATAAACAATCAGTAAATGCAATAAATTACTCAGACCTGGTGAACTCCTGTGATATTAGCTGTGAAAGAACACTGCTGAGGATGCAGTAAGGGCTCTCACTTACCGACAATGATAGTACTGACTCTATATGAGTCAGTGTGTGCGTCTCTGAAAGCTCATTTACTCAGTAGAAAAGAAAAAGAGGCAAAGCTTCAAAGCAGACTGCAGAAACATTTTGAACGATTTCACACAGCAGCATTGATATGTTACCATGCAATGGATCATTAACAAAGAACAAAAGAGGAGTGACAAAAAATGTTTTGGCTAGTCCAGTCTGCTCCAGCGTTTTATTAGCTTTTCCCATACAGCAGTAAGACGATTAGTGAGAGTGACAGCGTGAGGCAGATTTGAACCTATGAGGGTGAAGACTGAAGGTAATGAGGTAAGAGAAAGCTGGAAGCACGGTGTGTCCCCTGATGTGGAAATGACACAGAACTGCCAGTCAGACGGCTCTCACCACATTATAGAAAATCCCTGAGAGCAAAACAAACTGCAGCCTTGCTGTTGCTTTGAGCAGCATGTGCAGGGTGACTTTATCAGTCGTGCAAACATTTAGGAATGTCAAATTAACTGCACTTTGATAACCATGAAATTTAAAAATACACACATGATGACATAGTTTTAAAACTGTAAATGTTCTTTTCATACCGTTATGATTACAGAACCTCTCACCAGTTGCATGCACTTGTATTTTAAATCTAATTAATGTGCAAAAAAAAAAAAAGTAAAGCAAAAAAAACAATGTGTTAGTCCATTTGACTGATATCATTACTGCTACTATTTTTATATTCAGATTTTCTGTAGCTAGCATAATAATATTGTTATCCTGAATTTCTTTTTCATCAGGATAATCAGTAATTTTGAAGTCAAAAATCTGACATCAAACTTTTTCTTATACACTTATTATATTATGTAAAAGTATTCATGTATCAGGTGCTATATTAATATGATTGTAATATATTATTATGCAATGGAATGCATGGTTTAATAAACTGAACATTATCATACAATATGATATGAATCACTGAGTTACAAGTAAGTTAATGTACTTTCATATTATTGCAGTGTTGGAACTGAGGAATCTGGGCATTTCTTCCATACCTGACCAAAACAGGAAAAAGCCATCAGGCTGAGATGTGTTTCATCCCGGATGAATGGCGGCGCAGCACAGTTAGTTTTAAAAGGAACTAAAGTCATAAATCAAGCATATGTTGCATGTGTTGCATGTGCACTTCGCTAAGTGCACATGCAACTATTAAGCACCATGTAATGGAAATACAGCATCTCAAAATATCTCACAGTGTGCTCCCACCACTGTCTGTGCTTATTTTTTGTTGTTGTTGTCATTGTTTGCTGAGGTGAGATCAAAGATATGTTATATGCCAACAAGTGCTGCGATTAGATTTTTTTTTTTTCATCTGTAAAATTCCAGCTCTGCTCTTTGGTTTTATGTAGTCAACAGTTTAACCTGCAGAGCTCATCACAAAATTACAAACTAGTGGAGACACCGTTTGATGATTTGCTCCCAGAGACAAACTATTGATACTGATTTTGCTCACGGACTGCTTCTGTTGTGTGCTGTGATGTCTGATGATTCATGACACATATGGTGTCTGTTTCTGATGAGGCAGACATTTCACGACACCACAAGCCAGGAGGATGAGTGAGAAGTGGGTGAAGTTTCCCCACACAGGAAGTTCCAAAATCAATTTTCTTTGGCCTCTAAAGACCCTCCAGAGAAACAAAGACCTTAAAGCTGAGCAGCAGGAGAGGAAAGACACCCCCACACACGCACGCACGCACACACACACACACACACACACACACACACACACTGAATGAGCCCTGCAAGTGAATCCTCGCCCACTGACACCCATATGTTATTACATTTGTCACCACTGAGCTGATGTGATCATCTGCAGAGCTGTGGCAGAGCAGGAACCTGCCATGCCCCTGCAGTGCACTACTCAAAAGTGGAGCCCGCCATTTTGTCACAGAGCTGGAGACATCTCCATCATGGCGGTGTCACTACGACACTGTTTTTACCATCATTTTGCATTTCAGTAACAATGGCGACCTTGGGGGGAAAGCTGATTTGAAGCAGAGATTCTTTCCACCAGACTCTCTGATCTCTCACAGCAATCAAAGCAGCCTCCTCTCAAATGATTTGACAGACATGAAGTGACATCTCCACCACTCAGAACAGGAAAAAAAAAAAAAAGAGTGTGTCCTCTCTTTGCACCGGCTCTCCTTTTGTTTATAAAAGCACACACATACAGAGCTGAGACTCGAGATGACAGATTCACATCATATCGTGGGCGTTTATGGTCGTTGTGGCTAACATGTGAGCAAACTGTATCTTATTTATACATCAGACATCTTCCTGAATGTCTGATGTACAAATAAGCATATAAATCAGCACAGAATCTTTGACTCGCCTCTTGTCTCTACCAACTCCTGATAAAAATGACTTTCACTGGCTAACACTACAGCAACCAGCCACTCAGTGTTTATGCAGCCTTTTTTGCTGGAGACTGTTGACATCATGGGTTGCAGCACTGCAGCCTATGATGTCAGCAATGTCATGTGCTATGCAAATAACTCACGGTCATTTTCGTATTACTTGCATTAGATTTGGCCGATTGTTCTGTTAGCTGCACTGCAGGGCTAAACATAAGAGGCCAATTAAGCGAACAGCCTTCACGTAATATTGTCCCATTCACATGAAACTCATTTCTACCTTAAAAGAAGAATCAAGTGGAAATACAGGGCTGATTTTAGCTTGCTGGCCACTTGCTGATTATACATAAGGAGGGCAGTAAATCAAACAAATTATGGTCTAACTTTTTGCTTTGCAGTTAAATATTTCACCTATGAAACCCACATAACACATTTTAAGCAGCCAAGAACCAATAAGAGGCTCACTATAGCTCACTACCTCCGTTACTGACTGGATACAAGCAGGGCAATAAATCAGGGAGATTGTGGTCAGACTCAAAATTTAGCACAGTGATGTGGCTGCTGCAGCGCGCTACAAATCAAATTCAATCATTTAAGTGACCTTAACTAAATCCACCAAGGAAAAGAAAATGATATATTAAAACGAGGAAACTTCTAATATCTTTCCGCTTTATTCCTGAAAATGAGCTTCTTTCAGAGCAGCCCATCCTCGACAAGAGGGCGCTCCGAGCGTGACAGGAGTGTATCCGGTTTGATTCGGAGCGGGTCTCGCGGCCCTGTGAGTCACGAAAGCACGAAATCTATGAAGAAACATGTCAACTTTCATTTCAGGAGAACACTTCAAAACATTTTCATCCAGGAGCTGCCACACAACTCCGAGAGTGCATTGAGTGCGTGTGTATAAATCACAGCTTGTCTATTTAAACCAAACGCAGCTCAAAATCGGTCATTGTGTTTTTGTGTGCAGTTGTGGCCAAACGTTTTTGGCAGTGGCCCAAAGTTTGTTTTTCATGCGTGTTGCTGCTTCAGTTTTTATTCAGGTTATTTTCACATGATCTTATGATGAGGTGAAGATCAATCACAAAGCTTTCAAAACTTTCCACCCAGATGCAAAAGTGCTATAAGTGATCCTAGATTACAGAAGCAGTGAGTGGCAGAGGAAAGTCTCATGCTTACATGTCCCTGGTCATCCAGCTCATTGTTGGTGAGTTTGAGCTTGTCAAAGCTGACCACCTGCCTCATCCAGGTGTCCCCTGAGGCCAAAGAATCTGGGTGGATGTAGACCCGCGGTGGAACCGGAGAGTCTGCGTTTCCTGCCACCATCCATTTGGAGCTGTGGTACACATACCTGGAAAACATAATGAGAAATCTGCTGTAAGCACTGGAATGTCAGGTGCAACAAAGATGTATATTTTGTCATTTTTTAATTAAATTCGTGCTGTATACTGTGGAAACATCTGATTCTAGTGCATATTCATATAATGTTAGAGAAGACCTGTGTGCATTTAAACTGAGCCATTATTGCAAACTGAAAAAAAAAACAGCCTAATTTTATCTTTGTGCGCTGAATGTCTCGCTGAGATTTCTTCTGCTTTCATTTCTTAATCATGTTTATGTTCCCCCAGAAAGTTAGTCCATGACTAGTACTCCCTCCCCACTTCACTGTTTTGAAAACTCATTTGAGGTTATTTGGGGGTTAGAGGGGTTATTATAAAGCCCTGTTTGGATTTCAAAAAGCCTGGAGTGCCGCTGACTTTTTCACTTCGCTGGAAAACAAACTCCAAACACTCGGCCACGTTGCCACAACACCGGCTGTTAAAAAACTCATCTGCTGTTTCTTCATTGCGCTTGAAATTTCTAACAAGCGCGACATAAAATATTCCATATGCAGTCACACGCTCTGCTGCATAGTTTCAATTAAGCAAAGCTGTAATATTTGACGATGTTGTGCGTGAGTTTGGGTACAATGGGGCGACCCACCCATTAAAACAGCAGGGAGAGAGAGAGAAGAAAGCGAGAAAGAAAGAGAGAAAAAAATGACAAAAGTAACTGACTTTTACCCTCGTTTTTACAAAGCAACTGGCAAGCAGCAAGTTAACTCTGTGTGCACTGTTTAGAAAGAGAAGACAAAGAAGGGAAACTAAAAGAAAGGAATGAGCGCGATGGAAAACAAGAGAGGAACGCAAGACGTGAAGAAACAATGAAGGAAAAGAGAACGAGAACCAAGGCAAACAAGACAGCCAGTCTTCAAGAGAGACAAAATGAGGGAGAGGAAGTCAGCCGAGGGAAAGGTGAAAGAAAGATATAAGAAGTGAAGCTCGGAATGGGAGAGCGAGGCCGAGAGTGAGTGCGGGAGAGAGAGCGGGAAGCACAGCTGTTTGCTTTTAGTTCTGGCCCTGCGCTCAGTTGAAAGTGTTTTATCTGCAGCGTCTCTGCCAAAGTCATCACTCACCCCTGAAACATGGACAAAACTCTCATTTGGTCCTTTTGTTATTGCCTTGAAGGGCTGCACCACCCCATTTTACCACACATTCATGTACAACAGCAAAAAATAAATAAATAAATAATACAACTCATTCTCTTTATGAACGTTTGAAAAAGCATATAGGGGGTGTTTTTGTGAATGCTGGCAAACACGCCCTCTGGCCACCATATTGGAGCTAAAGTCAGCGTGCTATATTACATTTGTAAGTAAATGTGTGTCACTGTGTCCTGCAGTTTGCTTTGCATCATTTTCACTCACTTTTGCTTTTAAGAACACCTCTGCACAATCTTAACATTAAAAGGAAGCTCACCCAGTGAGTATAAATGTAAACCAAAAGGTTCCTTTATGCAAGTCCAGGAGAAGCTAAGACTGATAGACCTGTTTGATTATTGCCATAAACCTGGTGCGTCTCAGCACCGACCCCTGATGCCCATCTATGATGCTCCAAAGCCTGGGAATGCCAGTGTGCTGGGTACACAAACTTTTATAAACCCTCACAACAAGGTTTTCAATGCTGGGCCAGTAAAAACCCATTCAGTTTATTTAATCTGATGTTTTCTTAAGTGGCTTGGACTCGAGGAGTGAAGAAGCACATGCACAAAAATTAAACCAGAGGCTGCATCTGCAAACGGTCTTTGTTAACAGCCTCGTGTCTAATGCGCTCCACAACCGCACGACCCAGAGTTTTCATTGGTATTCCTTCCTTTCTCTCCCCTGTTTGTTACACCATAAACAGCATAATCATCACAGGAATCCAGTTTTCAACAAACCATGACTAAGTTGAATGTTTCTGCATAGTCTGCAGGAACCACATGTTGAGATGCCATTTTAAGCCAATTTGGGTTATTTGCGTGTGTGTGTTTTTATTACACTCATCATTGCAATCAGTTTTTTTTTTCATCCATTAATCTATGACGTCTTTGTGGATTTCCAACAAGTCAAAGCAGGAGTTTACACGAGATTTCGTCTTCCTTCAGCAGGTGTGGTTGATGCCTCTGCTCCTGCTCACTGACATCGTGTTTTCAGTTGATACGGCAAACTTGCATCCCACATGTTGCTTATTTGAAGTTATGTTTCTTGTCACCTCACCAAGTATAATAATAGTACTACTACGACTAATAATAATAATTTTTTTTTATGCTCCACTTTTTTGTCTCTACCAAATGTTGAATAAAATAAAATATGCTGCCAAATTTTGGTGCAGAACAAGTTAAGCCAAGACAATTATACTTATATAGCCCAGTGTCACAAATTCACCTCAATGGGTCTTTACAATCTGCACAGCATACACAACATTCAGTTTAAATACAACATGTATGAAGGGTATTTATTCAGATGTGTTTGCTTACTATTAAATGCTGAGATTTGGGACAACAAGCTGGAGAAAGAATACCCCATGACCCTGTTATCTAATATCAGGCACACAACTCCACACATGGCCCTGACTTTTGACCTTAACACAAACACTCATGCATATTACGCCCACAAAGGATGCCAGACGTTTCTGTAATTTCCTGTTTGGAGTGCTGTTTAGGGTTATGCTCAGCGTAGTAGAGAAAGTATTAAGAAACTTTAGCCCCAAACAGGACTGGAAATCTGATTAGCTCCCTCGCTTTCATCTTCCATAAATCTGCCATCTGGCACCGGCACGATCAATAAAGACTGGACTTTATGTGACACTCTTACTGGACAGATGGGGGTGAGAGGAGGAGGGATTTTTCCTCCCGCAGCCAACACCAAACCATACAGCTGACAAAACTGAGCTGCAATGCACACCCTAATTTTCATTTTAATTTTCTCACACACACAAACACACACACAGTCGACTGGGACAAACACAGAGGAATATTAATACATGAAACACATAAAGGAATACACACACAACAAAATGAAGAGGAAAAAACAGCTGTCTGTGTGTGTGTGTGTGTGTGTGTGTGTGTGTGTGTGTGTGTGTGTGTGTGTGTGTGTGTGTGTGTGTGTGTGTGTGTGTGTCCAGCTCATCACACATATACTCTTACACAGGCTGGCATGCGCATAAAAACACACATTTACACACTTGCCAAGCCCAGACTGTATATTGAGTTACTGTACTGACAGAGTAAATATTGCTATTGAGTTACCATTGAGGGCTGACTGGTGTGCGTTCTGAGGTTGTAAGAGAAGACCAACAGCTCTCTGTACGCATGTGTGTGTTATGAATTTCTATGTTTAGGAGGACCAACTAGTCGTACCACGTTATTTTGCAAGTTCTCACAGGGCCAGTTTGAAAGTAGGATTACCGTTTATAGGAAAAATATTAGGATTATTTGAAGTTAATTTAAAGTTGGCTTTTAGTGTTCAGGTAAGGCTGAGGTTAAGCTTGTCCTCATAAGTATGTGAAAATGAAGGTTCACAAGGTGTGTTTCTCAATCATCGGCGTCTCCTTTAATGTGTGTACTCATTTCCGTACGGGTGCTTCTTCTCATACACAAAGACCAAAGGTCCTCACAAAGACTGGCATGTCTGGAATTGTTGTGTGTGTGTGTGTGTGTGTGTGTGTGTGTGTGTGTGTGTGTTTAGAGTTAACAAGTTGAGTTAAGAATGATACAGTTAGTGAATGCTGGTTGGATGAATTACTGTAGGCTCTGAAGTTCCTCCTGAGTCACAAACTTGCTGCTTTTGGGTTTTTCTGTGTGTTTCTGTTTCTATAAAGAGAAGCAAATACAACCCTCACACATTTTGTCAGTTCTCACTTAAACTACCAGAATTTAGGCGTAAAGAAGCAAGTTTACATGTATTTAAAGACATTTAAGGGCAGTAATTTTAGGTTCATTGTCAGAGGAGAGATGTAGGATATAACAAACGCTTCAGAGGACTGCTCTCATGTATAGTAACGTGTCTTTAGGTATTTGATTTTCTGTCCTATGTCCACAATTAAAAACTTTTAAAGTCATCCATGATTTAAAAGGTTTAAAATTAGAATAATTTTCTTCTTCTTTCAAAATGAAGGTAATTTTCCGGTCAGTGTACATTAACAGCTTTTTTTTTAGAATTAAGATGGGATTCGTTTATAGAGGAACTACGATGATTAACCCCATGACTAAAGTAACATCACTGTCTTTGCATGCTTCTGTCTTTTAGCCTTGTGGATGTATGTGAATATCTTGGTGGTTGTTTGATCCATTTTAATATTTCTAAATGTGTGCAGGAACCTGTGTGTGTTAAAGCAAAACTGCGACGTGCAACGTCACACAATTGAAGCAATGAGGTAAGTTTGAGAAGCCAGACAGACCCCACGCTCAGTGGCCTTAACTCGGAGCAAAGCAAATGACTGTCCACATAAAAGAAGTGAAATATATGGAGATTTAATGAGCGTGGTACCAATGAGACGTTCCTAAAGAGGGGCAGGGAGCCCAAGTAAAGCAAGTCGATTCCAATAAAGACCGTATTTCCAGACCCCAAACTCCCTGGGACTCTGAGACACACCAGTGACAGCTCCCAGCTCAGTTTGCAAAGCCCTGTGGTAAATTCCCCAGCCAGGAAGAAAATCCTATTTAATTTTACAAGATCTTCTGGCCTCTAAAAATCCTCCATGTCTTGGTTCGCTGGTGGGAGAGCAAGGAGAGGCGGCAGGGCAGAACGTCTGCTACACGCTCTGCTGGAAAACTTTACATTATTAAACAATGAAATGAAACAAAGGGTGCTCGAAGGTCAAATAAAATGCACCGATTGCAGAAGTCACTTCATTTTAATTAGCTAATTTGTCTTTTATGCAGACTCTTACTTCTTCCTGATGAATGTCTTTTAATTGAGTCCCCCCCCAGAGACACACACAGTGAATGCTGTGGTTTTGTGCTGCAGAAAGAGAAGGAATATGACTGCAGTGCACTCAGCTTTTGATCAAATATTCACTCACATAGCAACACATGAAAACAAACGAACTCGCTGGAATCATCTTTTATGTGACTGAACTTACACACACACACATTTATGTTGCTTCTTACAAAGTCAATTATTTTCATGATTATTAGTGCAAGTGAGAGAAGTGAGAGAAAGCGTGCTCCTCATTAACAAGTTTTGTGTATCCAGGAGGTGAGATTACATTCAAGGGCTGTTTACATCTTCTCATCAAACTAATAGTGTAAAAATCCTTTACACCTGAAATTAAATCCACACTGCAAGTTAAACACATGCATCCAAGTTTCAATGCAAGACGTCACCAATAACATTTAGATCATATGAATAAACGAGAATATAAACAAGCTTCCCCCTTGCTTTTTGGTGTTTTGAGTTTTTTTAATTATTTATTAACAAATATAACACTAAGAGCTGGTTCAATTTTTTTTAATATTGATTCATTGAATACTAAAAATGATGATGGCACAAGCACATTTAAAGAAATTGGGGAGGGGGGGCAGGTGCAGCAAAACACTGGAAAAGGTGTGTAAGGTTGGTAGCATTTCTCACAATAGTTGAGTTACAACCATCAGCGCCACAGACACGCTGGGTCTCAGAAGTAAAAAAAGGGCTGAGAGGTTTGCCACCCTGCGAAAGACTGTTTGAGTGAGTTGTTTAACAATTTAAGTAAAGTTAAAATCCAAAGAAGTGTCTGTGGTAAGGGTCAAAGCCACAGACACTTACAGAGTGGAAATCATTGTCAGTGAATGCACTGCAACCATTGCTGCCTTCACTGGGCCTGAGCTCATTTAAAGTGGCCTGAGATGAAGTAGAAAGCTGTTCCGTGGTTGGACAAACCAATATTGGACATTCTGTCAGAACTCATGGACACCATAACCTGATGGCTAAAGAGGAGAGGGACCATCCAGTTTGTTAGTGAATACGGTGAGTTGCACATCTGTAAAGGCTCCATAAATCCTGATTGATTGTAGGTTTTGGAGCAGCATATGGGGGATGTCCAGATTACCTCTTTGACAGGGAAGGCCTCGATTATTTCAGCAAGACAATGCCAAACCACATTCTGCACATATGACAACAACATATAAAAAGGGTCCAGGAGCTAAACTGTCCTGCCTACAATCCAGACCTATACTCCATTAAACCAATGGATTTTTCCCAGGAAAAAAAGGTATAAAATTTCTGGTCTTCAAAGTTTAATATGTTTCTGTGGTACTAGTTTCACCTAAATATAGGTTTTAAAGATTTGTAGATGATTGCATTCTGTTTTTATTCATGTCTTACACAGCAGGCCAGTGAGACATTCTTTCGATCTTGAGGTCTGTGCCTTCAGAATTAAAGATTAGACTGAGTGAAACAAATAGGCTGCAGGCTAGGTCACTGCTGGATTTTGTCTTTTCTTTAGGATTTGACAAGTGACAGTAATAAAACATATTTGTGTCATTTTTATGCCTTCGGGTTCTCACACCTCACCTTTGCTAAATGAGGCTTTTCTGTCTGCTCTGCTGTGATTGTTTTGCTACACTGCAAAATTACTTGATACACAAACCGCAGCAATCTGAGAAAAAGCCCTCACTGGTCAGATTCTGATTGAGACAGCTATGCGAGAACACGGGTTAGTTGCCATATTATCACTTCAGCGCAAATTTACAGCTCGTATTAGCAAGAATATCAATAAAACCAGACACGGTCAGTGTATGCGCAGGTGACCGCCACCCTATAAAACTTGCACAGTCGGCCATGACAGCGGCAGGTACATGTGCAATGCATTTTCTTTCCATTTTGACCTCATTTTTTCCACCCATTTCCATGATTAGACACGAATGCCGAGTGTTATCCTATTTGCAGGCAGACTCTGGCTCTGCTGCTCGGCCAGTGGGATGATGAATACATTTCAATCTCCCCTCTCTGGCTCTGACTTCAGGGACCAATGCTGTCTGCCTGGATATCAGTCTTATTGCATATCCAGAGAGATCCATCATATGCAAGCCTTCCTCCTGCACACGCTCTCTTTAATCAAATGATGGGAGCGACTACATTTTTCCTATATGGCCAACAAGATGACAGGAACACCTCTAGTAGCAATTTTGAAAAATGTGATTGGGGGGGGGGTGCTGCAATCTCTTTGTTTAATCCAAATCCTGTTATGTAGAACTCCAACGTGAGAAATGGTAGGAAGATGAGAACAATCCAACTAGGTCAACATGTTCACGCGCCGTCCAACTTTTGAGAATGATCCAGGAAAGTAGAGTTTTGTGTCCAGCTATAGCAACAGCGGCATGCAGGCTTGCTTGTGCATTTGCACACAGAGATGTGACTGTGCATGTTTAGCTGTGCAGGATTTTTGAGCAAAGAGGCTGCTACTTTTAGAATGAAGTGAACAAAAGGTGCCCCTCTGCTGCTGACAGGCAACATCTGCACAGTTGACCATGTTGGATGGCTGTGATGAAATACAGTTACTCAGCGTTTTCGCCACAGTTTAATTTTTGTTGCGGGGGAAAAGCATCTGAAAGAGCATTTAGACCATGACAGGACATTAAACTTTCCCACCAAAACCCAAAAGAATGAAATGAGTTTTGATTTAACGGCAGTCTGGTAGGAGGGACTACATTTCTGCATTTGGAAGGGAGTATAATGGAAAGGAACGTAAATAAAGACAATTAAGACTGTTTCCTGTCACTTTCTTTAGAGCAGGGCCTTTTGTTTTAGATGATACTCACTAGGCTAGGCTAACTCTACCTTCACACCCATTACTGAATGTGTGCAAACAGGTACCTGTATCTCTTGTTGTCCACAGGCACTATGTCCATAGCAATGTAGTACTGCTGATGAGGGTCCAGACCTGCTATCTTTACACGCATGGCCGGAAACATCCTCCTGGAGGGGGGAAAGCAACATTTGAGAAAGTCATGCTCATGTCTTTACATATGCTTTTTTTATATATAAAAAAATTCATAAATCTGCTTCTTCTTCAGCAGTAAGACATCATACCACATCAACATCATATGAAACTTACTTTTCAAACAAGTACAGACACCTTCAGATCACATCAGCCTAACCGTTACTTTTCTTCAAGTTATTGTTCCAGTGAGAAAAAAGGTGTAAAGTACTCCAGTGCACATTGTGTTTTAAAAGAAAACTTTCTGTTTTTTCACACTTATTGGAGAGTATAAAAATGCATTTAAGGTTTAAAAATGTACAAAATCCTTAAAAAAAAAGAGAGAAACAAATAGAAAAAAGAAAAACTAAAAAAACATCAGGAATACAAAGAAGAACAAGAGCAGCAACAAAGAAATGCTGCTAAATGCACATCTGTCACTCTGAGTGCTCCTGATGTTCCTTACTGCTGATTATCACAAGTGCCTGCACAGTCCAACACTGCACACTCTGCAGGCACTCATGATTAGAGCATGAAAAAATAGACTACTGCATAATTGTAACCACTGAATTAAATGTTAAATAAAAAAAAATGTGATGTCTTCATTACTAACAACAGCAACACACAACAATAATAATAATGTTAATAATAATTATAGGAGAGCATTGGTTTAAAAAGAGGTCATTAAACTTTTTTCTACTTTTGCCCTGTCAGCCTTCCATCTCTAATCAGGAGACATTAATCTGTCTTCATTAATTTGAACAGTCCAGCTATTGTTAGCACACTGCTGTAGCACACAGATGCATTGTGTGCTGCTGTGCTCATTAAAAACATGATTTTAATGGGTAGATAATTCAGGACATTTGAATCTCATTTGTTTTTCCGAAGATCCTGATTTTCTGTGTTCAGGTTTAATTACCTGGTCCTGATTATTCCTTTAATTGGCATGCATCCAATCTGGACAATTTGAAACTGGAAATCTTCTGAGCATTTTACCATCTTTGATTAAAAGGATCTGCAGGTCAGTCAGGCTCCAGCATTTCAATTATCTTCAGATTTATTTAATATATATACATGTTTAAATCACATGTATTTTTAAAAAAAAAAAAGAGTTTCTTGAAAATCTTTATTTTGAATCATCTTTATCATTATTCTCTTTGCAGTTATAGGGAAAATGTAAATGTTGATTCGATCTTTTGATAAAGGTAAAATAAATCAATAAATTAACTCGTTCAGTTCATTTTTGTGCGCTTTATGCTGCTAACATTTCCATCACTGCAGTGGAGAAGCATTAAAATCATAGTGTCAAGCCACTGTGACCTCTGACCTTTGACTTTTAAGAATATTGTGCAGTGTTATTTTAAAACAGTTGAAATGCCTTATATACTGTATCAGTGATTTATTTAGAGTGTATGCTTAAATATATATTAAATCAAGCAGCTCTTCATATTTTGAAACTGCAGCCTGACACAGCCTGAGAGTTGAAGTGATGCAAACCGCATGAAAAATATCCCATTTAAAGGGAAAAATTGCACCCATATTAAATAAAAGTTTGTATTTGGAGAGGGAGACATTTCAGCTTAATTCCTCATTTTGCACTTCAAAGGCTGCGTTGCTTCCCCATTCATAAAGGTCGTAAATCGGGGCCTGGATAATGAGAAAAGAGGGCTGTTTTCTTGCTTCCCTTCTCTTCTGGATTTATGAGCTTATTATGAGCAGGCCGTGAAATACGCTCGGCGACGGTCGTCGTTCGCCTTCACTCTGCTTCGGCGCAAACTGATTGCTGCTCTATTTATGAGCCGATTACCAATTTAAACCCAATTCATAAAAACAGCCGAGTGTAGTCTGTCACGGCTGGAGGAGGGCGACATTAGACCATATTTCAATCTGCAGAGAGGAAGAGCTGAAAAACAGCTTTGGCTTCGTTCGACGAGTAAAAAAATGAACTCAGGTTTCAAAAGTGTTGCAACAGGAAAACAAAATAGGTCAATAAGAACGACTAAAGTGGATCTACTAAAGTTAACTTATGAATTACAAACAAATACAACTCACATGTTAAAAAGAATAAATAATTTAATGAGTGACATTTTTAGACTTTTTAGTTGTTTTGCGGGAGAAAAACGCTGTTAGCTTTGAATGGGACCGATTTAATGGAACCAAAAATGTTTTTTTAAACGCTTCTATTATTATTATTAATAATAATAACAATATAAACATGAATGAGATCACCTTTTCACTGCATTTATTTTTCTTGTACATGAAAATATCTCAGTTTTTCCAACACTCGCCTGTAATGACTAACCCTTTGATTCAATAGATCTAAATATTTTTTAAGTAGCTAACCATTTAAAGAAATATAAAGACTACAAGAGTATAATTAAATTGAATAACAGATACCATGTTAAGGAGGGCTGTTTGCTTTTAAGTGAAACGATATCGGAGGTGAGGTTAGTCATGCCGACTGATGCGGAGTGAGCGGGGAACTGCTGGAAACGAGCGGCGCTGCGGGCGCACGGATAAAGGTACTTCCTTCAGGATCCGCAGGTCAACTTCTGTTCTTGCTCTGTGTTTGGACTGTTGGCCCGAGAGAGCACAAAACCCGGAACATGTTACAGAGAGATTAATTAGAACCAGCTCTCCTTATTTTCCGACATCAGGAATAACCTGCCGCGTCCTGAGGACCTGAACGTAGAGGTGCGGCCTGCATGTGCAACACATTAACACCCTCCAAACAGAGCGCAGAGGTGTGTGTGTGTGTGTGTGTGTGTGTGTGTGTGTGTGTGTGTGTGTGTGTGTGCAGATTTGAGACCTGTGCATTTGATACACGTTTAAAGGTGATTTGTATTGTCATACTAGAATTTTAAAAAATTTAAGAATTTTTTTTAAGGGGGGGGGGTGAACTGCATTTAAAATTTCTGGGCCATTTTCAGCAGCTGTGTGTGAGTGCGTCCGGCCTACCTGCCCGCTTTGGTAATGATCATCTCCGTGCCGATGTCGTGGAAGCGCTTCCACAGGTCTGCGCACTGCAGCTCCACCTGAATCTCATCCATGGAGGCCGTGGGAGACGGGTCACAGGGGCCCGGGGCCAAGTCGGCTGATGAGCCGAAAGAACACGACGTCCTCTCGGCTAGACCTTCTCCGTCTGAGCCGGGACTCGCCTCTGAGTCTGAAGGGGAAATGAAGAAGGAGATGAGAGTGTAGCTCTGAAACAGTGGAATTAAGCGCTTTAGGCTTTATGCAGGAAACTTGGCACGGCCAGAAAGTACAGCGGTTCTCTCGGCTGACTCCAAATCACCTGCCGGTTGCAGCCTGGAGAGAAGCGTTTGGTTTGCTGGCTCGGCTCGCCGTGGAGTTCTGGGTCGATGTCAAAAGCAGAATAAATGCTGCGTAAAAGTCTTTGAAATGCGACTTAGAAAATATTAAATTTTAAATCGGGCCACACAATGAAGAATTCTGCTGGGAAGCGTTTAGCAAATGAAATTTCCCCTCAAGCGCTCCTTCTGGACCGAGTTTTACAGAGTGACCGTTCAAAGTCATCAACACAGTCACAACGTTAGAGCAGATAAAAACGTTCCTTCCATTTTGAAGCAAATCCAGACCTACAGGACAGATTTCCATCTTTCTGAGCTCCCAATTCCCAAAAAAGCCAACCAGGATGATCTCAAGCTTATTTCACGTTGCTCTATTTCAGTGTGTTTTAAACTAGCAGCCGGAGTATGGTGGACAAAATGAAAGGCACACCCGAGCATCTCTTGCCACACAAGTGACTTTTGTGAAGAGCTCAGTTTACTCACGTGAAATACATCATCCGTTTCAGGCTGTAGCTGTATTATTGACTCTCAGAAACCCTTAAACATTTCTTTAAAGGGAAATGAGAAATTACAGATTTCTTGTAATAATAATAGTGATAATGCTTTGAAACGACAAAATCCACTTCCTCTGAAAGAGAAATGCAGACTTACACAACCAACAGTTGCTCTTGCCCCCTCTTCCCTTCTTGATTCTGTAAAGTGACTTAACACATGTGATGTCTTTTCGACTTAAAATTTCAACCTTCTGGGATTAAATATCCAAAATCTTTCTAGATGGGATGCCAAAAACTTTAATGCTCAACACTTTGAACCTGCACTTTATCCAGATAAAACCCTCATAAGATCACCACATGCTTTCTCTTATTGCACTTTTCTCAGAAATAGTTTATAGCCAAATATCCTATACCCCCTCCAACACCACCACTACCACCACCACCCAGAAAGTAAAAAAATAAAAAGAATCTAATAATGTATTATTTATTGAGGGTCCTGACACAAGGAGGTTGACTTGGCAGGCTAAGGGCACACAAATATGGTTATGCAAATGCAGAGCTGCTGAGAGACTGGACAGAGTCCCAGGCAAAAACCGCCGCAGTGCAGGCCAAGCCAACCCTGCTGGAAACAAGAGAATGAAGGGGAGAGATAGGAAGAGCAGGAGGCGTGGGTGGGGGGTGTAATGACCACAAAGAGACACAGAAAGTCTTTCCATCATCTTCTTGGGAGATCCTTCCAGTGTCGCTGCAGCCAGAGAGGGACTGTCACACATGATTACCTGCCCCCTCTTCCTCCTTTAACTGTTCACACTCATGCACACAGCCAGTCAGCTGCCCCCTCACACTTTATAAACACATGCTCCTGGCGCTAAAGGAAGAGGACAGGATGGATGGCTTGAATAAAAAAACGTCTGCATTATTATAATTCATTTTTAGAAGGAGTCATTAAGATTGGATCATGCAAACTGAAGGTTGTTATTGACAGATAAAAGGCTTATTTAATTTGCAAACCTACTTTACAACTGGATCTTTATTGGTTTTTTTAACTGGTGTTTTTTTTTGCAGTGTGTATATAGATAGATAGATAGATAGATAGATAGATAGATAGATAGATAGATAGATAGATAGATAGATAGATAGATAGATAGATAGATAGATAGATAGATAGATAGATAGATAGATATGGATTCGGCTTCACAGCACCATCATCCATTTAAATATTATCTGCAATGAAGTGTAATTGTCTTAATTCCCAGCTGTAAGGATGTCAGTGCGTGCTGCAGACATAAGGATGGCTTCTTACTCAGCATATCCACTGAAAACTTTGCTTTGTTTTGCTTTGTAGATTGCGAACAATTTACCAATTAAAAGCTTAAGATAAGTAGCCCAAATAAGGAGACAGACCTACAAGAATGTAATTTGACAAGTTTCAGTGACGAATTGGGGTCTTCTAATTATCTAATATCATTTGCTGTTCCACTGTGACAGTAACAAGACTCAAAACAAATAAAGAATGGGAACATTTGTTTCTGAATATTTGCAGAGCTAAAAAGCCGCACTGAGCAATCTGCTACTGGCATCTAAAAGTAGACGATGGTGTGTGAAGCAGAGGCGTTCAGAGGAAACAGATGCATTCCAGACAGCAAAAGCAGCCCGATTAAATGAGATAATTTTGGCATGAATGTCTTCAAGATGCAAAGGGGCAAAGCAAAAGGACCAGACAGGAATCTGGCCGCCCTAACATCAGGCTGAAGGACCTGTCCTCTGCTACTCAGCGGCCACACACACACACACACACACACACACACACACACACACACACACACACACACACACACACACACACAAACACTGCTCTAATCCTAATGGAAGACAGGTAAACAAACAGCAGCAGGTAGAGCTCTGTCCATGTGTGGATTTAAATGTCACATCTGAGGTTAAGTCACTATCAGATTTTAACCACTGAAACAGTAAGCACAGAATAAAGCTTTTAGTCCAGCGCTACACAGCATTCAGATTAGAAGAGGTTCTGTTTCAGAGCTCAAGTTTCCATTTTATGCTGAACGAATAAAAACTGACATTTATTGATAGACAAAAATTTGACCACTCAGCAGAATTCTGACATCTGTAGTGGTTAGCCACACACACACACACACACACACACACACACACACACACACACACACACACACACACACACACACACACACAACACCATTTGGGGCCAGCATCTTGTGGTTCTTTAAGCTCTTGCCAGACTTTATTAAATTTAGACTAACATTCATATTGGGCCACTAATTGGGCAGAATTGAATCAACTCGGTGCTATACATTACAGCCCTCTCTGTGTTGCAGTTCACATTTTGTCACTGCGCTGTTAGGAGAGCCCAGAGGGGGCTGAACTGTAATCAGATAGTTATTATTATGAAAGTAATCAGGAAGTAGATTATCGCTAGAATTTGTAATGTCACTGTTAGGAGCCAGCGGCAGATTACCGCTTAAAGATTGTTTCTGTATATACGCGTTAGATGGACATCCACAGATCTTAAGCGCTAGATTTATGGGAATCCCTTTTATCATTAGTGTAACGTGCAGCTTTAATTCATACAGCATCGATATCTGATCATAAATATTTCATTCCATTCTGAGATGACTCCAATAAACAGAACCACTTGAACCTGACTGCGCTGCAACGCTTCCAAACATTTCCACAAGTAGGCAATATTTAAAATATATATCCAACGTTAATAAATAAATAAATACATAAAGTCCAAAGATGTGGAAACCCTGTTTAAAATTTCCACTTGCTGTTGGGGTGTTGGGGGTGCACTGATAGAAGGTGTCATGTCTTGGTTTCTAACACTGGACTCAGTGATTCAGAGGAGCCGCACAGAAAGCAGCGTGTGTATTCAGGGCATCCAGTTTGCATATCCTGGTAAATACAATTATCTGACTTTATGATGCTGGCATATTAAAATGAAGTTGCAGCAGATATTTGAAACAGTTTGCCAAGCGTGAAATCACCGAGTAACACCATCCACGCCGTGAGAGCACCTGTTTCCTCACTGACGGAGACTCAGGCAACAAGGAAGCAGTAAAAACTTCCAACCCATCTCTCTTTATCAGCCTGCGTGCTTACACCGAGCTTCCAGCTTGCAGACAAATTGCAAACAGAAGGAGCAGTGTAGTGATATTAATATATGATTATGCGGTGATCGGGACAGATTTTAATTCCCTGATATTTAGCAAAACGTCAGGTGTTTGTAGGGGATCAGCCCTGCGCCTAAAAAATATAAAGCGCCGCTCTAATAATCACAGAATACGTCAAATTAAATATTAATTCACAACAGATTTCGTTGAACTTGTTAATTGATTTTTTTTCAAATGGATAAATATTATGAATGTGTGGTGGCAGTAGTTCTGTGAGGTCTAACAAAACAACTTTTTTCAGAGCTGACTGAGCTGCTGAGCTCTTCCAGGCAGGCTGTTAAATCCGAGCCTGGTTCAGAGTGTGTGCATGTCTCAGTCCTGCCCTTGTCTTTGAGGCTAATAAACGTGTTATACGACCAGCCGGCTTCCAGCATCGCCTGGAGTTGAGTAAAAATCAAATCACTCCGTTAAGGATTCCTCTAAACCGCATAATCTGACCACAGAGACTCCCTGTTCTCGGTCACCGCCGCCCGACGCGCCAAAGTGGAGGCTTTCGGACCCAAGCAGGGCCCGCTGAACCTGCCAGGAATCCGCCTGCTAATGAGCGGGACCAGGGGGGGTAGTCGAGGAACCGGGAACTGGTTCATTTAGCCACACAATCTGAAACTATACAAAACCTCTGAGAAGATGAACTTAAAGACCTTTCCACTGAACCAAAACACATTTTTAATAAATGACTTCAAGGGTTGTTTTTTTCTTTCCCGTGACTACTAAGCTTTAATTTTTCTTGCTTATGTTTACCCTTTAAACAACACGCAGAAACAAGCTGCTTGTAATCAGCGTTTAGTTTCACCTCCCTCGTTTAACCACAGGCCGTTCTACGCTTCAATAACAACAACAAACTTCCCATGAGAGTCCCTGGGACAAAAATCCCCCTCTGCTAAAATCTTCAAGTTAAATCACAGTTTAGTTTTATTTTATTATTATCATGTTTTGTTGTATTGTTTTTATTATTTAAGTGTTGCGTTAGGATCAATCCGAAGAACGAAGCGGCGCGTAAAAGCGCTGCGACCCAAGAGGTCAGACGGGACAGCGTCGGACTGAGGCTGTGAGCAGCATTCAGATGTAGAAAAACACTTAACTTCTGCCTTTCTGCGCAATAATACAAACACTGGAAGAGCAGTGATGCACGTATGATGTAGCATGATTCATACAGGCCCGTTCAACGGCGAAATGAATATTCTAACTTAAATTTGTACAGCCTACATTATCTACACAACTCATGCATTCCCAGAAAAACAAGATTTTCAAGCAACCGACTTAACATAAATATTTTTGAAAAAGACTTCCTGAATGAATTTGCAATTAAAATTTAAGCAAAGCTTTCGCTGAAACACCAGCAGCGAAAAATGAAGCCTATGATGACCGGCCGAGTCTGAACTCAAAGGGAAGCGTCGAGGTAAAAATCCTCCTCAGGTGGGACAGCAGTCAGGTTTATGTCTGAGAGTCAGCTCCTCTCACGTCTCTGGGTTAAGATGAATGAGACAACAGTCACTGTATTTAATTTAAAGTGCATTTAAATCATTATATTGTGCAATGAATCGATAGAACTGCTGAGCTGGCGCTAAAATTAAAGTGACGTTTTAATTTATGCAAATGAGATGTGAATTTAAAAAGAACAAAAATGTATAAATTAACTGAATACAAAAAAAATGTCGGTTTTCCAAATTGCTTTATATAAAAATATAAAAGTGTTTAACCCCATAACGCTACTATTTTTTGTCATGATTTTGAAATATTATCTATTTTCCTCAGTCCTCGTTTTTTTCTTTTTCTCTTTTCTTTTACACAACCCGTTTTTTTTTCCACTATTTCAGTCCATTTATGTGTATTATTCTAGGAGCTTGTGTGATTATTAGTTTCATACAACACACATTTAAAAGGTTCACACTTTCTCAGCAGATGATGTGATAAAATATCATTTTTACCTGTAACGTTCTCTGTGCGCCCTCATATATGGAAACTGTTCTGCGTGTGACGCAGGAAGTGTGCTTTAATGGCAAAAGGCAAATCTTCATATAAACTTTTTTCTTTTTTTTAAAGCAGAGGACAATATAATTCGGAATATTTAAAGGCTGCTCGCCATCGAGGTTGAGACGCGTTAGATTAACTGGTTAGTTTGAACCAGTGCAGCTTCCTGCAGTAAGCTGAGGCCTCCCTGCCTTACAAGCAGATAATTGCTGAGTTAAAACTTCACACTTTCACTCAAAGTATTTTTGATGTATTTTTGGTAGATCTTACAATGTAATCCACGAGTCCAGAGTCAAAACTTGGCCAACCCGCAATGGAAAAAAATCAATTGAGTTCTATTTTTATTTATTTATTTATTTATTTTTGATTGGCGGATTATGAGACACACTGGTGACATATTCCTGTTAGCCACAACTCCACAGGGCTTGCTCGCAGTCTGTTTAATGTAAAGATTAGCAATGTAGTGTGGAGCCTGTGTGCCCTGCGTGGGTTGGGTCATTGAACACAGAGCCACGTTTTGACTCAGGACTTGGGGGCATGCAGTGCCCTGTTGTGTTATAACGGAGATCCGGACATTTGAGCGGTGTTGTGCATGTCTGCGCACTGACCGGGGTCCATATCCAGACAGTGCGCCGGATCCTCTCCGTCCGTGGCAAGGCTCTCCATGGACAACTCCAGCTCCTTCTCCTCCCAGCCCCGGAGCTTCCTCTTCTTGTTGGAGCCGATCAGGGCTTCCACGGAAAAAGCGTGGGCTCTAGAGCTCAGAGCTGCGGCAGATCGCCTCCTCTCACTCATTTCTCACAAAATCCACCCTAAGGGGGGGACGCGGCGAAAAACCCAGTCCGTCCGTCCAACGCAGCGAAGCAAAACAATTTTGTTTTTTAAAAAATGCACACGTCAGTGTTTACAGCAGATCGCAAACTCACCAAGTGTCCAAAGTAATCCCAACTGTGACTAGAAACGCCGCGTCAAACTTTTGAAGGCGAACTGTGTCATCCTGGCAGCACTGCAGGACTGATTGTTTTTGATGCGGTCTGCCGCTTCACGCGTCTCTCCGTCCTTCCACTCCGTGTCTTTTTCTCTTTCTGTCCCTCTAACTTCTCTCTGATTGATAATCACTTCTGGGGGAGTCTTTTTTTTCAGGCGCACAGGGCGGCTCTCTTGCGCTCTGGCAAAGCCGCGTGTCCAATGAGAAGTAAGAACAGAGAGCTAGACAAAGTGTTTTGTCCAATGGCAGGAGAAGGAAGAAGCTCGTCCTGGAAAAGGAGCCATCACAGACTGCAGCAGAATAACTAACTAACTCCATAATGAATGATATGGAGACGTATATAAGTTTTGCTGTGCTCCTATCTACATTAAAGGCAGAGTTTCCTGCAAATAGATCAATCAGATAATTAACCGTATCAGTTCAAGTGTAATAATGTTTCTTAAAAAAAAAAAAAAGAAGAAGCCCTCACCAGCCCAGCTGTCTCAGTCTTTCAGTCTTTGATACCCTAAAACCCTACAGCTTCACTTTTAGTTCTCATCTGACTGTCAGCCAAGGCCGATCCGAGGCTTTCGCCCTCATGGCGACCATCCCAAAGTCATTTCAATACTTACATTTTCAACATGTACCTGAACCTGATTCCATCATTAAAAGTCGTTGCAAGAAAAGCTCCATTGTGTCACCAGACAGCCGAGGAACCGGAGTAGAGCTGCAGCAGGACAGGTGGGCTGATGTCAGACCTGTGCGCTTGGACACACAAAAGGAAGGAGAAGACTAGCAAGTGAAATTCTTGGTCTCTGCTCAGGTTGTTGAAGGTTCGTTGAAACAGATCTGCAGGTCGGTAAAAGAAAAACAGTCACAAGAAACGTGTGTGTACATAGATTAGAGGGAGTTTTTTCAGCTGAGATGATTTTGATTGAAAAAAAGAAACTACCAACAGGCTCCCATCTGATTATTACATTATTTTGTATTCTATTTATGTTAATTACTTGCTAATCTGGGCGTGAATTATCCTCAAAAGATTTGCATTTAAAATTCCCGACATATATGAAACCAAAAATATGACTCAGCGCTTATTTTATTCGAGGATTAATAGCTAATTACATTTTCAAACGAGGACCTTGTCTGATTGTGTGTTGCGAAAGTAAAAATAAAATATCTTTTAATTATTTTGTCTTGATGCAGAAACGCATTTTCAAGTATATTTTATCTGCAGATGGAGAGACCTGGGACTAGACCTACTTCTGCAAGCAAATATTAAAAATAAAATATTAATACAAATATGAAATAAATATTTGACGCTCTCAGACTTATAATATAATATAGGCAGGTGATCTATAGCGACAGCCTTGCAAAAGATGATCGGTTTCTTGCGACCATATGCCGCTTTTTTGAAAATCAGCGGTGCGTTGCTGAGACTTTGCTCTGGGCTGCCTGTGATCAGACTGCAGGCCTGATGCTCCGTTCAGGCGCACAGGCCAGGGTGAAGAGGCTGATCAGTGCGGAGGGGAATAATTCACACATTTCTCAGCAGCTGCCGGTCGAAAAGTGTCAGAAGGGAAGACAGCCGCGCTGCCGGTGTGATCAGTCAGCAGAAATGTGCCTGTGTGCACCGGCCTGACGTCTGGGTGCCGCTCTTGAAAAAGAAGCTTTCCAGGGTTTATTGCTGCGCATCTGTCATCCTGAAATAAACATCTGCGTGCGCACGAGGATAGCTCATAGAAAACTGTAGAAAATGTTGAGTACGTCACAAAAACAAATACATGGTTGCTTCATTATTTTTGCATGAAGAATTAAAAAAAAAGAAGCTGATTTACTAATATTTGAATTTATGACAGTTTACCTGGAATTTAGTTGTACTGCAGTCTTTATCATAATATGCGCGCAAAACATTTTGCGCACGCATTTGAACTAGTTACTTAGACAGAGGAGGAACGAGGTACATATTAGATGTGAATATTATAACAAGCTGTGGGGGTAGTGTGTCACTCTAAATCACGATTTCCTTTTATGCATTCTTGATATTCTGTCTTCGTTTGTTCCAGAAGTAAATAAGTAAAAATTCTGCGTGCACTGGCGTGGAGGGAGGACGTTTAATCCCCGTGGGAGGAAACTCGTTAAACACATGCAGTAAAAACTAAAACCAACTGTTTGCCATTTAGATCCCAATTATAGCCCCGATGGCATCTCATTCACCCAAAACTTCAAGGAAGCGAGGATCTCAACAAATTCTTAACTTCCGATGTTAATGAATCAGCTTCCTAAAAACTTTTCTCTGTTTTTTAAATTCCTTTAGTGATAGCTTTTAAGTTTACCATTTTGATCTAAGTGAGGTTTTCATGGACTCTAAACACGAAATCCGGCGTGACCCCGGGAGAGTACAAGTGCAGGGTGGTGGGCGGAAACGGTCAATATTCAATGAGTAAAAGAAGGCTTTGACCCCGCCTGACCCCGGGGGACAAAGCATGCAGGCTGACGGGCACTCTCGGATTGTTTAAGCACCTCAGTGTTAACCCACGAAGGGCTAAATACAGTGTGGAGGATTCGCAGACAGCGAAAAGATGAAGGTGTGAAGATTAGCCAGAGTGTGAGATTAACCTAAATTCACGTGACGCTCAAATTTGCCATATGGATTTGTGAAATGTATAAATTGTGCGTTTAAAGCTAAAGTATGTACCAAAGAAGGCCAGAGTTCTTCCTAATAAAAGCAAATGATGCGTTACAGATCTGAGGCTGCTTTGTTTTACGCAGAATATTGATGAGGGAAAAATGTGGATGCAGGAGACAAGTAGCTTCATCGTGTGCGCAGTGATGCTTATGTAAACTAGAAGAAACAGCTACCTTATTCACAGTGGTGAACTCATGGTCACAGTGGTGAACGCATATTTGATTTGGCAGATTTTCTTTTGTTTCACGCCGATGACGTGTCAACAAGTGATTGTCAATATGTTTGTTTTGTTTTTTATGTCTAATACCTTTGCTTATATTGATTATAAACACGTTGTAGACAACAGGATTTACAACTGGATTTTATACAAAATAAAGAAATGAACTCTGTGTTATTATACCTGTTCTGTGTTCTACATTATAATCAATCCAGTCCTATTTGACCACACTTCTCTACAAAACTATTATGTCTGTTGCATTTTCTGCCGCCCCGTTGGCCACATCTCTCCTGACAAGGATATTTTTAATGTCAATGACACTTTTTTTTACCTGTATAAACAAATGACAAATAAAATTCACTTTTCCAAACACTGACTGCAGCATCTACCCTGTGACAGGAATGTTCTTTGTGACTCAAAACGACTCGATATCATTCATGAGAGATATGCCTGACAGATTATAGGCCAACAACTCATCCACAACGGCGTATCAATCATTTTTTGGAAATTTCCGGAAATAACTTTTTGGCACGAAACCGGAATCCCTTCCTGACGCAACCCCAAAGGGATTTGTGAAATTAGCCTGCAGTGGTTCATTTTTGGTATAGGTCACAATTCAACATTGTACATGAATTAAAATTTTAAACCCTAAATTAGTTTAATGCTGATGATTATATAGATAATCACCGTAGTCAAACCTTCCGGAAATAAACAGCTTAGCTAAATAAAATCATACAAATGCGTCCTTTTTTCTGTGGTGCATTTAAATGAAATAAGGTGTGTTTAAGTGCTGAACATCATATTATCCCATATTAATGTTTTTTTTTAATAATATGAAGTCTTTACAGAAGAGGCGGCGCAGTTCCAATCAGCAGAAAGAAAATTGTAGTCCCCACCTTTGTACCTCACTACCCTTAGCGCTCCCAATCAGTGGCTTCAACAATTATCCCAAAGCTCGAACTGTATTTTGAGCCCTCTCTTTAAGCTCTATGATAAACAGCGCAAACATGAATCAGAATTTTCATAAAATTGAATCTAAGACGCAACATTTGCCCTAAATGAACTGCGGTCGCGTTTGGGTAAAAGCGCAACGGAAACACCCGCACATGTTTTATTCGGTAATTAATCACGTGTCAAAACACAACGCGCACCAACACGTTCATCAATAGTAAAAAAATATATATATAATAATAACAAGAGGCTATAATGTCCGAAGTTTAAGAGGTTTAAGATTTACCAGTTTCCTCTTCTGCTCACTGCATGGTCACCCTGTTAGAGCAACATCAATAAAAATGTTTTTATATTTTTCAGGTCTGTTTTCCATGCGACACCATTTCCATTTACCGTGATGTCCTTAAAAAAAAAAAAAAGTCACATTTGTTAAAGTTTTTACCCCCGCGCTGTAAAACGGGTCAGCCGCGGCGTCGCTTTCGTATTAAAACGCACTACTTATTACAGCGCAGCTATATCAGTGCTGCCGCCGCATTTTTAAACAGAAACAGGTATTTGTTATAATGCTGCGGTGCTAGCAGGTCTCTGTGATTTACAGCCTGCTCCTCTGTGTAAATGTAGTCTATATATTTTTTATTTATAGTCCAACAGCTCCTTATGCCAATAGAAAAAAGGGGGGGGGGCGCAAAAAGGGAAGTAAACCATGCAGGGATGTGGTCCGTTCCCAGGTAAACACCGTGATGGAAAAACTAAAGCGCAGTCCAGCTTCACAATGTGCTTATGTGCCTACAGGCTCCTGCGAATAGTGCGAGTCCCTGCAGAAGTATTTTAGAATTACGCTCAAGTGCATTTTCAATTAGAGAGAGAGCTGATTGTAGAGTAGGAAAAAAAAGGAGAGAGTGGGTACAATGAAGGAAGAAAGATTGAATGCCGGTAACAGAGGGAAAGAGAGCAAAAATGAGGGAAAAATAACTTGTAGAAAGAAAGAAGAAGAAAGAGGAAAGAAGAGGAGCTGAAGTGGAGAAATAAAAGGGGGGGGTAGGGAAGGAGGGACTGCAGGGATGAAAATGAACTTGTTAAGTCACTGAAATGTTCCGCTTACCCGGCACATCCTTACAGGAGAAGAAGATTTCCTCCTATTAGACTTAACAGTAACTAAATGTGTTTATTGGCCTGTTTATCAAATCTGCACTTTGTTGTAGAAATAAAAAACAAACAACTTCAAACAAGTGTGTGTGCATGCAGGCACGCACTTGTGTGTTCATGGTTAAGGTGCAATTATGTGTGCGTGCAACTTGGCATGAGTGTAATTTTGTTGGTTCTGTTGGCTCATATTGTGTATCTGTGTGTTTCCAAATGCAAACAACACTGTTAATAAGATACCCAGGGTTATAAAAAATATATTCAGATTTTCAGCCTACAATTCACTCAGGCCCAGACGGACCACTGTGAGCAAAAACAACATTACATATTTACCCTGCAGCTTTAATTTTAGAAGCACACTTGATTCACTCTTGTAAGCAAAGACACTTTAAATAAGAACATTTTTCAGAACTTGTAAATTTTTATTTGCACGTTATCATCGAGAGAAAGAAGATAAATTATTGTTTTTTGTTTGTTTTTTTTAAATCAAATAGACGGTTTGTGAGGAAATGCATACAGCCAGAATTAGAACAGAAATAAACAGGCTGCGAGTGATTATGTAACACACAAACAGAAAGTAGCCGCTGCCACTTTCACTTCACTGAGGACACACACAGAGCAAAATAAGAGGTCACCCTTCTCGAGTCTGTAGCTGAGTCTTTTTCATGCCGCTTTCAACATTTCATTGGAATAAAACTTGATGCTAGCAGTAATTTACTGAGAGGCTCGCAGCATAAATGTTCGGTCATTTTTCTTTTCTCTCAGCAGAAACCCACTCGCTGTCGGACCTCTGCGAGCACAGGTGCAGCCAGTTCCCGTGCCCTGCGTGTCCCCTGAGCCAGCACTCGTTCCAGGTGAGCCCGGTCCGACCTCAGCCTTTCGATTTCCTCTCTGATGGGCGTCAGCCTCTGGATCACAGCCTCACTCACAAGCTTCTTGTAGGCTCCGGTGTCCAAACCTCTCGCCTGAGACACAGCTTCCTGCACGCTGATCATCGCCACGGCAGCGTGGATGGTCACCAGGTTGGACACACCCGGACGAGTCTCCGGGTCAAAGGTAACCTCAGAGGTAAAGTCGGTGACGGCGCGTCTGATCTTGAGGGTGATGTCATCAGGAGAGTCTGTGATGGCAATCGTTGCCATGGTTTGGGGGTCCGACTTGGACATTTTGGCCGAGGGGTCGCGGAGAGATTTGACTTTTCGTGTTGAGCCTGCAAAGAGAAAGGAGAAAGATCAGAAGGCCTCAGCACAAAGAGGCAAAGTGTTTCAGAACAGTGCACCCATTTCTAAATCAGACACCTAAAAGTGGAGGAATTTGGCAAAATGCAGTAATATTAAGTCAACAAACTTAGGCTCTGATCAGGTCAGAAAGCATCTGCTCTCTGTGAGGCTTGACAGACACTCAGGAGTGAACGTGGTCACAGAAAAAGACAAGGAGCACAGAGCTTCAGGTTTGACTTCAAAAGAAAAAAATGAGAAAAATATACATATTTACTAAAGGCCTTTTTCAAATTCCAACACCTTTGTTCGGAAATATTAAATGTGCATTAAAACAAAAGGTGGACACAGAAGCCTGAGCAGTGTGGACACCTTCCTCTCAGGCTGTGTTTAACTCTAACAACCTCCACTGCAGGGCTGTAGGAGAGCCTGTACTTAGCCAAAGAGCCAAAAACCAGGTCAATAAAGTCCACAAAGTATAGACTTTTGTTCCAATCTGAGAGTGCAAGATGACAGCTGAAAGCAACATTAATGAGTTGCAGCATTTTGTGAGAATCGGACTTTGTGTCGTCCTGATTTTACTAAATGGTCATAAAGGCAGGACATTAGAGAGGAAAATCAGAGACGTGTCCCTAGGGTGTGTGTGTGTGTGCATGTGTGTGTGTGTGTAAAAATATCCTGGTGTGAAACAGACGTATGACAGTGTGAAGCGATTAGCCGATGATGGGAGCTGGGATTTCCTTTTTTTTTTTTTAATCATCCCCACACTTCCGCCATCTTGAAAGATCCTGTACAAGCAGCCCACATGTGTGCTGTTTATCAACGCCAAGATATTAAATTAAAAGTCTTTGGTTTGGTTTCAAAGGGAAAATACTCACGACCAGCTCTGCTATGCCAAAGACAAGAAACAAGGATGGGGTATGAGCTAAACACTGCCAACTGATACTCGAGTACACACACACACACACACACACACACACACACACACACACACACGCACGCACACACCCTTCTAAAGTACTCTTGACATACATGAGGAAGACAATATTTCTTTAATCAAAGCTTCAATGCACACATGACTGACTCCATCTTGTGCTTCTATCATACTGGTAATCATGATGAATGGAGCAGGGAGCAGGCTGGGATTTTTGGAAATGTTGGCCACGTATAAAAATTGTCAGGAAAACATTTCAGAATAAAACAGAAATTAGAACTGTGTCGTATTTTATTTCAAATCTTGTCCCAGTATCCCCCGAATTTCCCTCGGCATGGTTTTTAAACTTAATCTCTAGTTAACCAGCAGGTCCCCCTCACATTTCCTTTACAAAACATGGAAAAGGCAGTTTGGCTAAATTCAAAAACATCTGCTACTCTTGCTGCTTAAAGACTGCCACAAAAAAGCAAAGATGAAACAGAAGTTTAACCAGTTATTTTAAAGATGCACTAAAAACACTCTCAAAAAGCCTTACGCTTGCTCCTCGCTGCATTTTTCTTCTTTCTTTTTCCGCTACCAACGGTGAAGATACATCGTGACCCGGATATTTACAGAAACTACAGCAGGGTCTGATGCTAAAAATTCTTTCAGTGACAAATCTCCCTGAAGCCAAACACAAAGGGTTCAGTCAAAAGTTGGGGTTTTGATTAGCAAGAGCGGCCAGAGAGTGCGCACATCCTCGGAGGCTGAATACAGAAGGACGTGGATCTGCATTCATTTCTTCAGAACAAGAGGACAATGTCTAAATTTCAATCTGATATGTATTTATGCAGATATGAAGCAAAATGGACAGTTTAGCTCTTTATACAATAAAAGTAGCCTTCCAATAATTCCTGGATCTAGATCTGGACTCAAATGGCCGGTTTCCCATTCATGTTTTAAGCATGGTCCTAAACTAAAAGGAAAAAGTCAATGGAGAACACACTAGGAAAAAATATTTAGTCCAGGATTAGACATAATCCCTGTACGGGAAACGGTGCCAGCAAGCTTTAAGTTGGAACGATCCCCACCTTTTAAACATTTTCATGGAATTCCACCAGTACCTTTATGAATAATCAAAAATAAAAAACAAAACTGAGAAACCAAACCAATCACAAACATCCCTGGCAGAGGTGACAATAATTCAAGAAAAGAAGATCCAGAGGGAAAGGCAGAAAGAAAAGTTTGCAGTATTCATAAAATAAATGTTAAAACTTTGTTTTATTTCCAGCAAAAGGAAGTAAAACAAAAACAAAAACACTCATTCCAGTTACTGAAACAAGCTGAACACTATTAGAGGCGGTCAGAAGACTTTATTCTCTTACTTTAATTTAAAAAAAAAGAGAGAGATTTAGAAAGAAAGACAAGGAGTGACCGCTGCACTCTTTCCACCAACATGTGCACCTCCTGGCAAAAAAAAAAAAAAAAGCAACAAGCACATTTTCATAAAAAACATAAAATGATTTACACACAGTATAAATTCTCAGGTGTAAGCCCACCTAAGAAGTGAAATCTCGGGAGTTTAATGTCACATGATGAAATTTTGTACATAAGTATGTAAAGCTGCTGCTACCAGAGAGCTGCATGTATTTAAGCAGCTGACCTTAAAAAGCCTCTATCAGCTGAAAGCATGGGTGTGTATGCACGCCATCATGCCAGGTATTCTTACTCAGCAGGGCGCGGGGTTCAGGGAACAGGTCTCCGTAGAGGTTGTTGAAGATGCGAGCGAGATCCTGAGCCAGCTCCAAATGTTGGACCTGATCTTCTCCGACGGGGACGTGAGTGGACCTGAGAGAGAGACACGATTCCACAGCACAAGATGAGATTCTTGCACGACTGCGCACGGTGACAGCAGAGTTTGAAATACACAGCAAGATGCAAGTACAAATGGGATACACTTGGAGTCACTGCAGGAGGCTTCTGCAGCATGTGTTTGGCAACTCTGTAACCGGAGGAGGAAACAGTCCATTAATTTTCTCTTTTGAGATGAGACTTTGTCTGCTGCATCACAATTTCTTCACAGGAAATTAGGTTTTGGATTTATGGTTGCTGCTGAATTTGGAAACACAACTGCCAACTCACCTCACATGGAAATCCACTACGGTCTCATCAGCGGGCTATACCGCACAGGACTTTTTCTCAGACAATTTTCCACCAGAAATGTGTGACACTAATACTCATATGAACATGTCAGCCTCATAAATACATTAAGAGGTGTAAAGGACAGCAGCAAAGAAATTTTTCCTTATTACAGTATCGAGTTACAGGTTATATTTGGAGTGATCTGCATGTTATATTTCTGTCTCCACACCATGCAACAGAGGTGAGACATTAGAAACGACAAAAATTAAAGAGCAATCTTTGTTGCCAGAAGCGAAGTCGTCCTTACTCATAATAAATCACTGCTAACAGTTTGCATTGGAATGATTTTCTTCTGGAGAAACGGCCCCAGAGAGCAGTTAGCATGTGCTGTAAATTAAACAGTGACTCTGTAAACAAAACAGAAAAAGTTAATAATAATAAAGAACAGTACAAATCTTAGAGGCAGAGATCTCAAAAATAAAACCAAAAGTATCCAAAAACATTTTTTCCTTTCTTCTGTAATATGATTAAACTGCTCCTGTGTGCAGCTTCCTGCGGGCTTTGTGCCGGGAATAATTGTCTGACGACGCCAAACTAGAGCTTGCAAAACAATAAAATAATATAAATATTCAGACGAGCCCCACAGATTACGACACTGCTTATGATCACTTTATGTTAGCAGGCTCACAGTGTTTGTCATGTGGATCAGTGGCTCCTTTTTCATCAAACGTAATGTTTTTTCCACACATACTAAAAGTGCATTGCTAAAAAAAAAAAGCATTTCATAAAGTAATACCCCCACTGAGAGAAACTGATATCATCATTTACAGCCCAATACTTGAGCAGCAAAACAGGCTTTCTTTGTTTGTTTGTTTTGGCCTTCAGCTGCCAGGATAAATAAGCACAGGATGGTGGCACGTGTCTGTACGAGCTAACAACGCAAAAGGCTGCAAACCATGCGTTCAGCAAGGATGCGTCCCCTTCATCATCTCAGCCTGCATCAAGGAAACTAAGGAAGCCTGCCAGAAAGCACTGCAGCATCGAAGTTTAAAAGGAAGAACATGTAAGTGATGGGGAAAAAACCCTGAATTTTTTAGTTTAGTGTAGAATATATAGATAAGTTATCCACACAAGGAATGGTTAATAAGTGTTCTTTGAGAAGAAATACAAGGTAAAAGCTTGAAATCATGGTGCTCACGCATGCATGGCAAAAAGATTTCTGAGTCACACAAACAACATAACTTGCATGCTACTTGTATGGAAATCTCACTTGTACAGAAGAATATCAGCAGCCTGGAGGACAGGATACGTGTAGAGACCAACGCTGCCTTCGCTCTTCAGTTTGCTCTTCATCTGGAGGAAAAGACAGAGCGGGTTGAGACAGAAAAAGAAAAATACGTGAAAAAGGGAAAAAGGGAAAACTAAAAGCGAGCTAAAATAGAATCGGACGAGGGAAATATGGACTCAAGTTGACTTTTTCCTTCTTCCCACAAAGAGCCATTCTCACTTTCACGACTCACCGACTGTGAGACAAACGGGCTATGGATGAATTCACACGGCTTTTTCCACCATGTTTGAGATCAACTCATCTGTTGGGTAAACAAAAGGTGTTTTCTATATAACAACAGAGAACAAGAACAGAGAGCCATGGGCCCTCTTGTTCCCTCTAATCATGCCTTAAAACAGCATGCAGCCAGGGGGAAAAAATATATGAATTATGTGTCATTATATGAACCTGGCAAGTGGTACAGAGAAGCAAAACAATAAAAACGAACAACAGGGAAGCTGAAATTTCAGAGAGAGTAAATAAAAGGAATTAACTTTATTTGTAAGCACAGATGTGGTGGTGTTTAAGTGAACAAGTTTGATTACCTCCAAACTGAGTGAGACAACAGCAATAATAATCACAAGATATGTAACCTAGCCCCTTCAGACCTACGGTTGGAAATGCTGCTTCAGTTACAAAAATCTGGATTTTGGTTACTTATTTATCGATCCGTTACAAAAAAAACCCAAAACAAAACAACTCTGAGTTGATTTACATCAGTTAATTAAACTGTAGTTTTTCACTGCATCTTCTTACAATCTATGAGGATTAAAGGAGCCACTAAATTTAGTCACTAAATGTACCTGTATGACTTTCAAGTATCTATAACCACCAACTCGAGGGAAGAGCATCAATCTGCTAAAGTAGCATCAAACCGGAGACACAGTGAAGCATGAAGCGTTTTAATGTTTGCGGGCGAGCGGCTTCCGTCCAACAGCAGAGATTACAACATTAAGAAAAAGGTTCATTTGACATTGTAATCATGGTTTTGTGTTATTGATGAATAACTAAACTTTGTCTTTTTGACCTTAAACTGAAGAAAATGTAAAAGATCGATTTAGTCAGTCATTAACTGGGGCAACTTTCTGTTTGCTAATACTTTATTAATATGTAATGAAAAGGTTCTAACATACTAACACGCAGGACATATTGATATATAATAACTGTCAGCAATTCTAAACTCCCCTATACAGCTTATATAATTACAACTATGTTTCTTATAATAAGTTATTATCATTTGTATAGCAGCACTCACTTATTGTTGCCCACAGGAGTTTTAATTAGTTCAGAAAACTCTTCTAACAATTGATTAGATGCATATAAATACTTAGAGAAACAAAATGTGGCGATAGTTTTTTAAATTATATATTAATTATTAACTGATATAAACAAAAATTCCATTGCAAGTATTAGATGTTCAAAGATAATATCGTTAAAGCCTAAGATAAAAACACCAACACTTTTATACATAAATAATTTTTAAAAAAGAAGGTGCAATATGCAACATTTTGCTTTAAAAAAAAAAAGCGATGCATAGATGTAAACAAAAGTTATATCTCTCAGTCATCACTTTATTATTAACTAGAAGTTTATGGCAGAGTATTTGTGTGTCTGTATGTTCTCATTACCTCCACCAAGGAGGTAGTGTCTGTAAACATGACACCTTGAAAAGTTTGATTCAATTCTGATAAAACTTTGCGGGGGTGCAGAGTGGGGTCGTGTTAACAGTCCATTAAAATCTGGCTTAAATCCATCAAAGGTCTTCAAGGTCAACCTAATGATGTATTGGTTTAAAATGGACAAAAAGCCTTATAACTTAGAAACTATGATTCTTACAAGTGTGGTGTGTGTTGTCAACATATAGAAAGTACTGTATAAAGATTATAAAGATCTGACCTCTCCTTCAAGGTCGAATAAGGTCAAACTTTCATAAAATGTCTTTGACTTTTAAAACTGCTTAAAATTCTGCTGCCTTGGTTTGTATAGGCAACATTTAGGAAATGATACTGATATATGGAGGTTCTAAATATCACAGTATAGTTTGCATCAAAATATCATGTCACATTTGACCTCTGACCTCACTTTTAAAATTCACATCTGTATTTATTTCAAGTTGACCCCAAAACGTGTTTTATCTTTAAAGAAGATTTTGTTGAGAGGGAGAATGAGCTGCCTATTTAGAAATAAACTGCAGTTTAATTTTATATAATAAGCTCAAGTTACTCATTTCCAGGTATTTACAAATAACTAATTTTAATACTAAACATTTAAATTAATTTTACTAAACAATGAAATTAATGGTACATGTGTATAATAGCCACATGAATAAATACATATTAAAAATTATTAAAAAAAATTTATAATTATACTCAAAACTATATCAAGTATATTAAAATTGGTTTAAAGGGGGAAAATAAAAGTCAGCCCTTTGCACTTGTTTTTACTGTACTGCAAGCTTCTTAAAGTACGTTTAAAAAGAACAAAAAAACCAAAATGAATATATACAAAATACAATATTATTCCCTTAAAAGTAAACGCTGCTCAGAGACTGAGCTGCCTCGGAGGAGGTTTGCGCTCTCTGAGTGCTTCTTGTTTGTTGTTTGAAACGTTTCTGTGCTGCGACTTTTACTTGGTAGGTGTGTGAAACTACTGAGCGAGGGTGAGACTCTAAAAAAACATACTGACCAGGTTACAGTGCTCGTTCTCTGCAGTCTGTCAGAGATGTGTAAAGAGCTGCAGATGTGTGTCTGCTTGACCTATAGCAGTGCTAAGATACACACGCACACCCACACAGAGCAGAGAGGCCATACAAAATCCAGCTAAGAAGCACCTTTCCTGTCCAGCTTCACGTTCAGAAGTGCACCATGAAACAATCAGAAAATACTGTTTTATTGTTCTCATTATTCACTAGCACTAGCCGCTGCAGCACTTTCTCTTTCTCAGCCATTCAAAGTTTATAAGTTCGGATGAACTGCTTCAACATTTTGACAGATGCTTGGAGTGTGACTTGTAAAGTGTTACTACACTTTTAATAGCCAACATTTAAATAAATCTAGCTCGTTTAACAGAGACTTCTTTTTTTAATCATTGCATTTACAGGTCAGTAAATCAATTCAGTTTGCAGCACAGTAAAAGAGGAATTATAAACACATAAACAGATTATTGAAATTTACTATAAAATCAATGTCTCAAACAGTTGAGCATCATAAATATTACTCAAACAGCAATGACAGGCCCATAATAACTTTTCTGCATCTGCAGAGATTCTGAGAGGCTTGTTGGTTGTTTGCAAAATCATTTTATATGTGAGTGTCTGCTAGAGAAGATCTCACCTTCCACTGCGGTAGGTGGCGTAGCCGAGGCATGCTGGTGAGGCAACCGAGGATCCAGGAGAGCTCAGCGTGCTCGGACACCTGCAGTGATGAGCGTCAGCATACGTTATTCAAAACCACGTCTTTCTGTCAATCTCTTATCGATCTGCAATATTAATAACATTACAATTTGAGATTAGTATAACTGAACCACAAATATCAGCTAATCTTGCTGGCTCACCAGTGGATACCTTATGGCTTAAAGTCATGAAGTGATTTCTTTAGATAAAATCTCAACACTTTGTTACACGTGCACAAGAACCAGCCTCCTGCTGCTGTACACATGCAAACTACAAGAACGCTGAATTTTTTTGTACTGCTTAGTCTAGTTAATTAAAGACGAGTGTTTATAACCTCTGAGAGGCACCAAAGAAATAAACAGGAGAAATAAATTAGGCAGGCAGATTAAAATAAACACAGACGGATGTATAAAAAGGCATACATGGGACAGCTGTGGTGGAGGCAAAGGAGGGCAACTCCCTGGCGCCTCTAAGTGGAAGAGAAGAGCACTGCCCGTCCGTACCTACATCTGTCAGATAGGTGCACCCAGTTTCACCTGAAGGCTTCTATTAATTTGAAGGGGAGGAGTTATATGATGGTGACAGGTCCATCCATACATCCGGTTCAGGGCCATGAGGGGGCTGGAGCCCAGCTGTCATAGGGTGAGAGGCAGGGTACACCCTGGACAGGTCGCCAGTCTGTCGCAGGGCTAACACAGAGAGACAGACAACCTTTCGCTCTCAGTGGTGATAGGTTGGCTATTAAATTAGAGGATTAAGGAAACAGTTTTTACTGCGGACAAACTCACAACACAAAGAAGTGAATGCTAATGCAGTGTAGCTGATGCATCTGGCAGTGGTAAATTAACTCCACAGAGACTTTCCTCAAGTAAAAAAAAGATTTCTATGTCTAACAGCCAGTGTGTGGGGATGCAGGAAATAACCTTGTGCTTCAGCAAATTAAAGTTTATGGACGCTGACTATATTGCCATCCTCTCCGTCTCTTGCAGCTTGAAAAGCATTCTGGGGAGCATGACGTCAACAGCAGACAGCAGGGACATAAAGCAGGATTTCAGGCCAGCATGTAGGGGGCCGGTATGCATTACACACTGAGACAGACAAGAGATGGGACAGATGTTGATGACAACAAAGAAAGGGCAAGGATATGGTTTGAACAGTGCAATAAAATGCTAATATTTAAAGGCTTAGGAAAAACACAGCCTCCATTCATGCCGCATGGTAAGAAATCACTGCAGCGAGAGATATGCTAATGTTGCGGGCCATATCAGCATTACGCTGACAGCAACAGCCCCGGCAGCAGCTCCTTAGGACTGCAAAGAAGGGATTTTAGAGAATATCTAACAGTTGTCCCAACACAGTAAATCTACTTTTCCTGCTCAATACTTCTATAAAACTTAGTGGTATTAAAAAAAATGAAGTCAATGAATCAGCAGATCCACAAATCCTCCGAGTTCAGCTCCTCTCCAGCTCCTTTCATTTTTTTCAATTAAGTTGAGTATTTTCTTTGGGCAGCCATCGTATTTTTACATGTGGAGCAGGCGTGTTCAACACGGGGGTCGCCTCGCTGCCAAGTTATGTGGCATGAAGCTAAACAGGAATAAAAATAGGACTGTGTGCGTGTGCGCATGTGTGTACGTACAGGAGGAGGGGGTGGCAAAGAAACACAGATGGACTGAAGTTAACTACACACACACACACACACACACACACACACACACACACACACATCCAACCTAACTTGTGAGTAAGAAAAGAAAAATACACATGCGGTGTCAGGGGAGAAGCAAACAGCTGTTCTGATTTCTCTCTCTCCATCGTCAGCATGAGTTTAAACCTAAATTCTGGGATGATGTGCTGAAGTGCTGCAAACTTTAAGACTGTCGTTATCCTTCTCAGTTTCTTCATGTGGCCCGAGAAGGGCTTAACGGTGGTTTATGTCAGTTTGTGTTTTTACAGTTTCTGTGAACTGGCTGAGCACACAGCAGAGATAAGAATCAGGAGCGAGGAAATAAACATTTTGGGGCCTGTCAGCATGTCAGCAGGTAAACATGGGAGCCGACGTCATGAAAATAAACTGATTTTCCCTTTGACATACCAGCAATGAGAGCAGAAGCTGCCTGGGGAAAAAAATATATTCATACACAGACACTGATGTCCTTTCTACTTGATAACCACATGAAATGTGCAAAATAATGTGCAGACATGAGTGTGAAATGTGAATTATATATACATGCACAAGCACACGTAAGGCTGCAGTACTTAACACATAGCACTTTTCTGCACCTGTGAGTATTAATGTATTAAAAGAAGGAAATATCCATCATTTCCAACCCACCTGAGACTGCTGGAAGAGTATCACCTTCTCTGGGTCAATACCACAGGCCAGCAAGCTGGCCGCCATGTCCAGTATGTTACTCTTGAGCTGGGTCGGATCCTGAGGCCGAGTGATGGAGTGCAGATCCACAATGCTGTAGAGGACTGAGGGGTACTGCTTCTGCAGGGACACCCAGTTCTCCAGAGCACCCAGGTAGTTTCCCAGGTGGGGCACTCCAGTAGGCTGGATCCCTGAGAATACACGACCACTTCCTGGAGGCTCCTGGAGGAAGAAAAAAAAGAGCTATGCTTGAGCTGGCTTAATAGCGCTATGTAAATTAAAGATGCTTGGTGTTTTTTAGTGATATTTTTATGAGTATTTCATTCTGAAATACAAACGACCATAATAAACAGAGCAATTCAAGATGTTCCACTATCTGCATCACACCTCTTAACACTAGCCTTTCTTAAAATGAAGAGGTCCTGAAAACAGTACCCATAACATCAATGTCTACAAATTAGAGCAGTAATGCTCAGCTGATTAAAAAATCCAACACTAAGGCCAAGAGAAAAACCATGAGAATGGGCACCAAAATCCTTAGAGACAGAGTGAAGTGACAAGGGGAGAAAGTTACAACTAGAAAGAAGCCTGTAGACACCAAAGTGTCAGTGTTAAACTATTGGCAGGTTGGGGGCCATTAGCCGTCACGCTTGTATTACTAAGATGCTAACTCCATGGCTAGCACCTCCATTCTCCCTCAAACACATCCAGCACAAAGAATGCATCGCCTCATTGGCCAAAAATATCACTTAACAGCTTCAGGGCCTCTGTTACCACAACAGAGAGAGGCACAAAAAAGAAAAAAAAAGCAAGGAAGAAGAGCATAAATACATCAGATATACCAAGATATGCCCACCATATCACTATAATTAAAAACAAAGACCTTATTTTAGTCAGCAGCGGGGTCTCAACAGCCATCAACTGAAAAAGGGAGATTGGTATTTGTATTTGTACTGCTGGCTAAAAACTATATTTCTCTTCCTGCAGAGTCTGACTGGGGCCAAACACCCCAATTCTCCTGGCATCAGCCTGCTCCACTGAACCTTGGCTTTCAATTAGCCTTGCTAGGAGAGAGTCTTAACCTCTGCTTGTGCCACCACATGATACAATTAGAGGGCAAGCAGAGCGGCACCTGTTATGACACATGAAACCACACTGGCATCCAAAACTAGGGCTTTTTGACCAAAGCCGTTACACAGTAGATTAGGGCTTCAACAGAGCAGAAAGACACAGAAACACAGACTGGAACTGTTTTTGTTGGGCTGGCAGAGAGACAAAATCTTTGGCGCTTGGGTAACACACATAACAACCCACAGCGGAGACAAAGATTCGGTTCCCGGCAGAGGTGGCTTGGATGAATGTGTAGATAGGTAGATAAAAAGGATAACCGCATGCCTGAGGACCACACCTCTGAGGTCTGCCTCCTGCAGGATGACCGAACGGCCAGAAATAACTGCTAATAACAATGTGTAGAACTACAGTAACACTGCTTCAGAAAACCAATGCACCAGTAATATAGTGGAATACAAATGCATTGTTTGTTTGTTTTTTGGTGCAGGATCCCCCACTATGCCAACATTCAGAGGTCTTATTAGATGGAAGGTGGAGGATGCACTTTTAGTGCAGTATTTGGGATTAAAAGTGTCCCAGGAATTTGCGCTGAACAAACTGGCAAGAAGAAAAGAAAGAGGTTCAACAGCTGACAAATCAATCTCACCACAAGATCCATTTAGAAGGTGCCCAACAACTTTCAGTCTTCTACCGCAGATTGAATTTTCCCACGTATTATTACCTCTATATTATATATATATACTTATATATTATTTTTTTTTCTCTCCGTCTATCCCATATCCTTTGAAAACTAAACTTGTGTTAAACTGTCTGATTCACTGTAATAACCTCACAGTCATTTTCAAAGAAAATATGTGAAGCTTGATGTGAGATAGCACTGATGGGTTGTAAACAGCAACACCTGGACGTTTCGACCGAGGAGCCCATTTCAAAACTTCCCCCCAACACAAAACCCACAGGATCTCTGCGTTATCACCTCAAAATCTGACTGGCGATCATATGCTCCCCAGCTGCACTTTTCAAGGTTATTATAACTAATCATTAAAACCTGAAGCTTTCAGAGGATATCCTCTTCAGTCACCGCTCAGAAATCAGTTATCTTGACAGCTTGCTGAACTAAATCACATTCAATCTGACTGAGGGCCAGGCTCTGCACAGCATCTGAGATCAGATAACAGTTGCTCTCTCTCACCAGCGTGGCCCAGAGCTTCTACATCTCTAAGCCCTGAGGGATCGAATAACAACTGCTCGGAGGCCAGCATGGTCCACAAAGTCTCCATCTACTGGCCTGAGGGAGCAGCTTTCTACCCAGCAAGAGAGAAGCAGGAAGGAACTGGGTGCTTATGTCATTACCGACAGGGTAATTGCGCTGGAGTGCCATTGATGCTGAGAGCCTCTTAAGAGGTGTCAGGATTGATTTGGGTGCGGACGGGGCCCAGAGTCTGGCTCATGTGTGTTCTCACCTCGAGCTGACACGCCAAACGCATGTTCCCCCTCTGCCCCGGCCCCCAAGGGAGGCCATTAGCCATGCAGACATGGTAATGGTGTCATTTGAGCCAATCGGGTGTCAAATGAGAGTCAACGCCACAGCTAACTAGCCACCGGGCTATCATGCTTTAAGCTACTTCTCCAGACACCTCTGTGTTACTTTTGGTCAGAAGAAAGTGTTTTTAAATGCACTGCCACCATAGCTTTTGGAGGAGAAAGTAGCTAACGCAAGGAAGTAAATCAACTAGAGCACGATGACAGAGGCGACAGCAAATGCTGTAAAGCAATTAATGTTTGTAATGAATACGGCGCTGCAAAGCCAACAGTAATAAAGTATTATCAACAAGCACACTTTTGCCATGGACTATATTAAACCCGAGTTCATTCAATAACTTGTAAAATACTTGTAGAGTGCTTGATTTCACATCTTAGAATTTAAATGACCCCCAATGGCATTTATAAACATTTCCAGTAAGACAAATCAAATGCATTTCTTACTCAAAACTTTAGAGCCAGATTTAAACATGTTGATAAAGACCTGAAATAATCATAAAGTAAGTGGTAAAGTTTGGCTATTCACAAGATGCTGGAAATCAAAGGTTATCCTATTTTATATTAATTGCCTTCTTTGATCATATTTCTTTTATTTTTGCTGAGGTAAATAATATTTTGGACCAATTGTGATGTGTTTATTCCTTTTTCAGTGGACAGAACAGGCACTGTCTCACCTTTTTGCAGCAGGTGTTTTGTCTCTGACAGCTAAAGGAGGACTCGAATGCTTTGATTTAATTTGCAGTTAGTCTTCTGGAGGTGCTAGAAGAAAAATCAAAGGATGGCCAAAGTCAGTGCAATTCATTAGCTGGGAGCCATGAATGTCTGTACAAAGTTCTGTGTCAGTGCAGACCAATAGCAGATGAGATATTTCAGTCTGGACCAAAGTGATGGAACTGTGTGCCAGCTGGCCTAAGATCAGTGCCGTCCCTCGAGGCTGACAGCGTCTCGCTCACATATTCTGAATTGAAGAAAAAACAAACAATTGCGACAAAAATTTGAGTAACAGCAGACATTAATTCGTGTTTAACAAGAACACTAAACTCAATTAAAATAACACACTCTGGTTACTGCTTATCCAGTTACGCTTTTATTCAAGCAAAGCTCCGTTGAGGAGGGCTGTCCTCCTCTACTGTCTCGACGTCGCTCGCTTTCTGCCTCACTCTCACAGTTGCCGGATACCTGCTGATGACACGTAGCAGACGCGGAAAAGGCCGGCCATTCTCTCCTCATATTTTTACAGTGACAGGCACCGCGCTTTTCGTACCGCACCGTCGCAAAGGTGACGAAAGCTTTCTTCATCCACGTCTGCCATATGCTAAATGCATTACGCACCATGTGTGTGTGACATTAACACCAACAACTAGAAGGTTACATACACTAAAAGGCCATGCTTTCACACTTGCAGTAACTTTCCGGGAATATGTGTTCATTTGTCTGTGTGTGTGTGTGTGTGTGTGTGGTATTGTCCACAGGGATAGAGATCATGTGCAAACAGACATGTGTCCACACGTGTAGTCTGTGCCTACATCAACATCAGTGAAGCTGCGGAGGTGTCTGTCCATATGAGTTTGACAGCTCACATCAAGTATCAACGCTGGTGGAAAGAACACTATCGCCCAGCCTATCAAAAACAGTAACATGACTTCGATCTTATGCACAAGCTGCATTATTGAATGGAAACAACTGTCACTGGCACCACTTCATTCCAATCATCTGAGGACAAGGAGAAATCAGTGATTGCTTTCCCACAGTTTAATAGAAAGTCCTATTCCAGGAAAATTTCCCCCTTCTCTCCAAAGTATTCCGCAGCACTGGAACAACTGCATACTGGGAAATGACAAATATTAGATTCATCATTTGACTGAGTGCAAGCTACAATGAAATCGCACCCTTAACGAAGAATGTGTAAAATGACAGATAGCAGTGGGAGCAGATGCATAAAAGAGTCTGGGCTTGACTCTACACTCAAACAAAAGCATACGTATCATTTTGCCAGATTAAAGGCCATAAATTTGGATGCTTTCAAGTCACATTCAGGCTGAACAAATTTCATCCAAAATGCACAAGGTGTGATCAAAATGTTTTAAGACTCTACTGTGGAAAACTGTCTCTCTCCTTCATGGATGCTCATTTAGGCAGTGCTGCAACCCTGCCTGGAAATCCCATTCCACGTGTGTTCAAAACTGCAAACCTAAACGTTATCGTGGGGAAGAGCATAAAGCTGCAAAGACTTGAATCAGGTGAGTAGGATGGCTTTTTTAAGTGCTGTGCACTAGCACACAACACACTCCACAGTTCAGGTCACACCTAAATGTTCTTCCTCAGATGCCTCAGCACATGACAGCAGAACTCTGCTTTGTCATATTGGTGGTGGAAGGTGAATTAACAGTGCGATTACAACTATATGAACTGATGTGAGAAGCACGCAGTCCGAACGGGCCTCCAGCACATTCTATCCAGGCAATTTCCTCGCCTAAACCAATCAGAGTATTTCCAGTAATGAGAACTTGTCTTCATCCAGACTAATTCCTTCCTGTGCTATTTGTGAGGGCAACTATGGACAGAGTCCCAGGCTTACATACCCAACACTGTCCAGAATTTATGCTTTAGTTTCCTTCATTCTGTTGTTTGTGTTGCTAAAAGCATCTTATGTGAGCTTAAAAAAAGAAAAAATAATCAAAAACAGGCCAGAGATTCGTCATTATTATTATTATTACTATCAAGCATTTGTAGCTTCCAGCTAGTTTGATCCTACAGTCTTACACTACTCAATGTTATTAATCACAGCCATGGTTTTGGTTGAGCTGAAACTTGCAAAACAGTGCGTTTCTCTTCTCAGATCTACTCTAGACTGCTTTTCAGAGCTCATACATCATATCAGAGCCTCAGTGTCCTGGAGTGGTCCACTGACATCTCTCTCACCGTGGGGCTGAGGAGGAGGTATGACAGTCGCCGCCTTTTTACCATGCCAATTTCAACACGTCGAAAAACCACCCGTGGGAGCGTCGCTGCTTTCCCCGCTGTGAATTACCATCAGCTCTTTGTGGGCCAGGAAAGCGCTCCACATCTAACCGTGTCTGCGAAGCACAGAGATGGGCCGGTGGATGGAGGATTTTTCACGGCACTCCCACTGGGTGTCTCGCACATAGGATCCAGTGTTCTTATTCTGCCCCCCGGCACCCCATTAACACTAACATGCAGAAATGCATTTTGACACAGAGACAAACACACACACACACCCGGTTCCCACATATCTTTCTTCATCTTCATCTTTTGCTCACTTAGGGACCTGTTAAAGCAGGCGACCGACAGAGCTGCACTTCAGTGAGGTATCAAACAGGAAATGGGGCTTACTATACTGGCTCTCCACCATCCTCACCCCTTTATTCTTAAAAGTATGTGTGTTTTTAGCCAACGTGGGAAAACACTACAGTTTGAAAAAAGGTGCATATGACCACAGAGAAAACTGGCACATATGAAAGCATGAATTAATTAAATTAATAGAAGAAAAGGAAACGGAACAGTGGATAAAGCAGGAGAAGGAACAACAGAAAAAAATTAATGGAGGAAGCAATGTGATTTTTAAAAAAAGAAAAAATAATCCAAGTGTGACTATAGTCCAGTCAAAGGCATTTTTTCCCTTTTTTCCCCAACAAGTGGGTTGGAGGGGCAGCAGAAGAGAAGGCCCAAAAGGAGCGTTTGATTAAATCTGCGGTTGACGTGTGGGACAGGTGAGATTGATGAGGTTCCTCTGAGCTTCACACTGTGCGGAGAGCAGGGGTACAGGAACAGAACGCTGCAGTGTGGCAGGCCAGGGCTCGGGGCCCGCTTGCGCCGTGGGGTCCCTTGGCTGATTAATGGGACTGGAGGCCCTTCAAAAACAGCACTCCCCGCAGACAGGGCTCAACAGTGCTCCAAAAATAACCAGGCAGCAGAGGCAGCTCCGGCCTCCAGCCCTAAATGTCTGCAGCTTCTGAAGAAACCAGACTTCAGTACAGCCTGGGGGGAGATCATCAAGAGGACTGGTGCCTACTTAAGACAGGAAACTTGGATCTGGCTCATTAGAAACTAAACATTTAATGACTTTTCTAGTTTATGGGAAGTGACAAACACTGACAACTGATAGTGTTTCATTGACAGTGTCCTGTTAGGTGCTGATATTGTACATGTGTGAAAGATAGTCAATCCAAAGAAGCAAAAACCTCACACCGCTGAACATTAAGGCCCATAATAAAACATTTTCCTAAAACAAATCTACACACTAGTCCTGAATATTTTAGACTTTATATCCACATTCCACATCTCAGCAGTTCCCACAGAACTGGATTTGATTTGTTGGTAGCAGGTAGAGGACGGTTCATGCACAGGTGTATGCATCCTTTATACACAATCACACTTTCTTAAAAGAATGAATAAAAAAATAAAGGGTGATCTTCAGCAAATGTAAGTACACATATACATACTACATCCATCCACTCACACTTCCTTCTGCTAATCCAATTCAGGGTCGTGGGTGGCTAGAGCCTTTCCCAGCTGTTATGGGGTGAGAGGCAGGGTACCGGGGGCACCAGTCTGTCACAGGGCTAACACATAGAGATGGACAACCATTCATGTTCACCTTCACACAGCCAATTTAGAATCACCAATTAACCTTATGTACATGTCTTTGGACCGTGGGAGGAAGCGAGGAGAACCCATGCAGGCACAGGGAGAACATGCAAACTGCACACACCGTGGCCCACCATCTTTTTGCTGTGAGGCGACAGTGCTAACCACCGCACCACCAACCCTCCCGTCTCTTGGACTGATTTTAAATAAATAAATAAATAAATACATTTAAAACTGTAAAAATCCTAAAATCAGTTTTCAAATCCACTTAAGATAGAGCACCATAGAGACATATACAAGGTGAAACATTTGTAAAAAGTAAATATTTTTTTAAATTCTTTCAGATTGAAGCTCTTTGAGCTTTCAGACTGAACAGTGTGCTGTGACCCACGAACTTCAAGAACTAGAAATGCAAAGCAACTTTGTAGACTTATAAAATATTTTGTGGCAATGTAGACAAGCTTTCACTTTAAATGCCTCTGCACAGACCAAGTCTGATAACCAATCGCCACAAACTGCTCAGCACAGAATAACATTTAATGCTACCGCTCCAATTAATCTACACGTTGTCCATCTCACAAAGGACTAATCAATCTAAACGCAGTATCACTGACTACAGCCGAGCTTAAGCTCAGGCCTAGAACCAAACCAGTCTGCCTACAAAATGATCCCATGAACAGCAGCTGTGCACAGCTGGAAAATTTAGTTTAGAATGTAATTTTTTCCCTGTTAGATAAACACATTTATACCAGAGCTACTTACCTCCATGCTTTGGCTCTGCTCAAACTATTTGAAATAGTTTCATTAAACCATTTCCTTCCCCTTCAGTGTTGACAATGGATACATTTAATTTAATTTCACTTGCTGGAAACAAATGACTGACAGGAACTCAAAAAAGAAAAACACAAGAGAGTCACAAGACAGCAAAACTCTAGCCAGCGCACACGTCATAAATTTGACAATATGTAATTAAAGCAACACTCGGGGTGAACCTCCACCTCTGAAGAGTGCAGTCATTTCCTCCTCCAAAGGCTGCGTCCCTTGACTTGAGTGCTGCGCAAAAGGCACAAAATCAGATACTTGTTTTGTTTTAGTTAGAAATGTCAAAAGGCGCAAACTGAAACATGGGAGGACTAGTAAGATTTGTCAGGTACCACTGTGGGCATGTCTGCGGACTTACTGTAATACGACTTAGCTTTATGAATTTATACAAACGAATACGCTGACATATGGGGTTGCTTTGAGGAATGGGTAATGTGCACGGCATCTGAGTGAGGGCCCTGGCTGCAGAATGATTACGACAGACCTAATTACACAGAAGGGACTGCTGAGAATTAGCGGGCTTTTCTGACAGTTGAAAATAAATAGGGCAGTTAATGAACATCCTCAAAGGAGAGACTGTGTTTCCTCGCTCTCGAAGGCCCCTCCCGTGTGGTGTGGGAACAGCTCTAATGGTTTTAGCTGACACTCGAGTAAGTGAATGTGGAGTCGAGGAGAAAAGAGAGGAAAATTAGAAGTCACTTCCTCTTTCCGGGAGCTGGGGGCTGACATGACTGATACCAACCAATAACAGGGCCACAGGCAGGAGATGCCTGGACGGGGAGCGACATATTTACAACTGATGTGAGGCTGGGGGTAAGTATAAGGTTGCAGGGTTACGGCTACAAATATTTCAGTGCTAGCCAAACGCTGCAGTGACAAAACTAAGGCTAAAACAAATTTGCAGTTGTTTTAATTTGATCAATAAATCAAGTGTTATCAAAGATGATAACACTTGATGTCAGCAGGAACAGAGAACATTTAGAAGACCAAACAAACCAGAAGCACTTCTAAAAGCTAGTTTAAGACGATATATAGAATATATTTAAAATGACGTAAGGCTTGGGTTTTATTTAATAAAGACACATAATAACTAAAACAGCTAAACACATGTCAAGTGTTTTACCTGCTGGTTGTAAGTATTTGAAGACATTTCTTTGGGCACAGGTGGCTTGTGGAGCTCCACCAATATATGAGCGGGCCGATATTATCGGTATCTGCATTTTTAACGGCCGATAGAAGAACATTTAGAGAGTAAAGAAGAGACGGGAGGAACGCCCTTTAACCAAAACGTGCCTGCTGGCGGCACGTGTTTGGAACGCCACAAACATGATGACCAGCTGATCTGAGCAGAGTCAAGTAGACAAGTAATCCACAATTTAACACGACTAATCCAAGGTTATTTTTAAACTGCATGTTCATATTATCTTAGTAAGGACTCATAAATAACTACACACAAAGTGTTAGAGAAATCTGTTTTGTGTATCTGAAAGAATACAAAAAGAAACTGGGGCCAAATTAAAAAAATAAGAGTGCCACCATTTCTTACCACAGTAAAGTGCAATACACCTGCCACAACGGACTGATAGAAAATCTCCATCATTTTGTTGCACATATTGAAGGACCTCAGCCTGCAGCCCCTGTGTTGGTCTCCCAGCTCATCAACATCCTGTCCCAGGATGGTCACAGGCTGTGCAGCGAGCTCTTCCATCTGAAGACTGAATGTGCAGGCTCCAATCCAAAGCAATGACAACAACTGGTTATGATCTCAAGGCTTAAAAAAAAAAAAAAAGGAAGTTCATCTGCAAAATATTTGTTCCCCATCCCTGAAATAATTTAAAGATTAATGCAGCAATCAAACACCACAACTGCGTTCTAAAACAGGCTATACCCTTCACCTGTGACGCCTCTCCACATCAAAAACAGCTGGGGGAAAAAAAAAATGCATTTCTAAATCTGCCATCCATCCAGTCAGAACTGCCAAAACAACACAAAAAACATTTAACCACATTTTAATTTTGAACCTCGGTGTTGGCAAATTAATTGACGTTCCCTCTCTGATATTTGCAAACATACATTTATGGTGAATTCTAACTAGGAGACAAATATTTAAAAGGCAAACCACAGCCGACAAACATTTCCCTCCAAATCAAAAGCATCTGACAAACGGTCACACTTCATCTTTGTGTCAGTCCGTTGAGGCTCACTGACTTTTTACAGAGCAGAAAAACCTCTAAAAGAGCATCTTGTTTGACGCACATCACACCTCGGAGCATTGTGAGCATGCTCGTGTTTGCACTCGGTCGTCCACATTTGGAGAAAATTAAAACAAATGAAAACCAACACTTCATTTCTGATGTTATTGCTGGTAATGAAGCACTGCTGTGATGCTTTCCGAGCCCCCCACTTTCCACCCCTTCCTCCCCTCTCGTCGCACACCTCTCCAGCCCCTCCGGAGACTTTGGCTTAACTAAATACAGACGAGATGGCAGTGAACGTGGATTCTGCATTACAGCTCGTACATCAACCAGCAGCAGAGCTTTGGGCAGATGGGTGAGGTTTTGAGGTGCACCGTAATGCCAGAACAACCCAATATTTAGCATTGTTGTTACACTGAAACAAACTGGTTGTTTTTTATGTGTGCCAGGGGACTCGTTGTTTGCCTTAACACATCATTTGCTTCTCGAGCGCAGCTGTACAATGATAGAAAACCCTAAGCTGACTTATATGAGGTGAGTTTCTTGAATCCACTGAACTAAAAAGGTACACTTAAGGAGTGCTACTGAGGATGTGATGTCACATGCCAGACTAGGAAAATAAAGTGCACAAAACAAACTCAAGTCAGAAAAGCCACAAATGAAAGAACTACAACTGTGTTACATCGCAGAAACGCTTAAAAAAAAAAAGTCATGGGGGGGCTGGAGCCTATCACAGCCGCCATAGGGCGAGAGGTACAGTGCACCTGGACAGGCTGCCAGTGTGTCACAGAGTTAATACAGAGTTACACGCAGATAAACAGTCCATGTGGAAATCAAAAATCAAAATGCAATCTCAGAAGCTTCAGCAACTGTCGTATGACAGTTTAGCTTTGATTCATTTGTATGCATTAATAGTCTGACTGTAAACTGACTCCCACAAACTCAGAAATACTGCCCACTGTCCACAGACAATGATTGATCGGTTTCCTGAGTGGATTCTGAGCAAACGATGGCAAAAATCCATATGTAGTTCGTTTCAGTCTCTGAAAACACTTTCTACAGCCAAACTAAATGCAGCTGTTGTTAATAATCAATTTCCTGCTGAAAGTTTGTTTGTATACATTTGACCTTTTTATAACGCTTCAGAAAGTAACAAAACACTTTGAACAGTCTGTTTATCACCAATAAAATGGACTAATCCTAAAAACAACCCTTCTGCACATTTGCTAAGGATTAGCAGCATTTCACCATTCTGCAAAAGCAAGAGCGTTGAATTCTTCCATAGAAAAACAATAAACATAAAAAGGTGTAATTAGACGTTAATCCAGACGTTCAAAACAGAATCACCTTAGACTGGTTTCCAGAATTTGATGTGAAATTGTACAACTAGTTGAGTTAACTAAACTCCATTTTTACAAAAATAATAAACCTGAATTATTAAGCTGAATCAGTTGTTTCGTCTCATGGAAAATTCTTACGGACTTTCCATTTACACTTCAGCAATTTAAAGATTTGTTTTTTGTATGCATCCTGTGCATGCACAATATATATATTCTCATTAGAACAAGGCTGCTGCTTGTGCCACTGAGAATACGTATTTTGAGGGGGAGGAACTTGAATTTCATACCATCTATCTTTGTTTTCACCCTTCAACGAGATTTACATGCAACAAAAAACAGAAGCTCTTCACCGTGAGTGAAGACACACAGCTCACCAAAGTAAACCACAGGGGAGGCCCGCCATGAAAACATTGATAACAGCATAATCACCCTCACTCAGCATGGATGAGAGTGATTTAAGAGGATTTTTTAAAGAAGCTACCAAAGAAAAAGTGGCCAAAGCTAAAGCTAACCAGAGCTCACAACCAGCAGCCTCAGTATGAGCAAAGGATCAAAGCGGTTAAAGGAAAATTATGGAGTCAAGTGAAAAAGAGAAAGAGCCGATGTCCTGTTATCTAGTGAAGTTATAAATATACTAGATGATTATGTAATTACTGACATTAGTTTTGTTATATTAATGCACTGCATCTGCTTTTGTTTGGTAAGGTCAAATATGTCAGGTAAAGGATGTACAGCAGTTCTGTATGTCCTGCTCTCCAGTAACAGAGCACTTTATTTTCAGCTGTTTAAATAAACGTTATTTTTAATCACACATTTAAAACCAAAGTGCTTTACATTAAAATAAAGAGAATTAAGAGGTTCCTAAAAAAAACTGGTGTAACACACATTCACAATGTTTACATGAAATAACCCAACAGCAACCAATCGTCCACTCTCAGTTCGTAATCATCCTGAGGTGAGAGAAGTGAGAGAAGATCCTGTAACTTTGCGCAGTTTTGGGGCAAACGTTTAACCATTTCTTTTATTATCAAAGCAATATTTTAATAAGTAATAAGTTGATTTTCGCCTGTTTATGCAGTCAGTTACAGTTCTTAGAAAGAAAATTGGAATCTGCAAAAAATCAGTATCCTAAAAATAAAAAAAATCTGAACTCGTACTCGGCCAAGAAAACTGCAATTGGTGCTTCTCTAATCCCAAACCTCTAAACTACAGTAAGTATGCCACACTTCTCAGTGCATCATTGTTACATGCTGTCCTAAAAAAAGAACCCTGCCTAAATATAATACAGTCAATCATCAAAACCTCTTCATTTATTCAGGCAAAAGAATGTGACCATTTAATGTCAGATTTTGATGCTTCATTTTCAGTAAATAAATCAATGCTTTAGTTAAATGAAGCCAAATATATTTACAGAAGAAAAATAAAACCCATGCATCAGAGTGACTTGTGGGTTCTGATAAGCTTATTGCACAATGTGAAAGTTAATTTAACAAGAGGAAAGAAGAAATAAGGAGCACCTGACCCGGAAATACAACGTGTGAGGACGGAAATAATGATGATAGCGATAGGGTCTCACATGGGTCTGTGTCGCCTATTCGATGCATCATTCAAAGTGTGAATTTATTGTTTTATCTGCGAAAGCGCAGTTCATGTTGCGCATGCATGAAATCGGACACGGACATATGAGACATCCTCTGGGATAAATAAAGTTCTTATTATTCTTGTATGCGAGACTGAGCAGCCGGTCAGCGGTCTGAGCCGGTAACGCTCCCAGCTCACCACAGAGGGCAGGGTGACTGTCTGTATGAGCCCGTTAAACAGTCGTTAGTTAGTGCAGTCATTTATTAGCTGACCTTATGTCAGTTCTGATCACGAAATAAACGTCGACAGGATCGCTACAAATAAACTTTTGTCAGAACAACGATTAATGAATATGAATTTTTCACCCACGAAGCCTATGAATTATTAAAACAGTTTTCTCGCAAAACATACCTTGTTTTCCGGACGAATTCCTGCGCAAAGCGACCTTTTCGGCGAATTCAACTTCTGAATGAATCTGCAGAGATGTGTCAAGTTATTCCGCATGGGGAGCGCCATCTTTCATTGGAGCTAGGAACTACGGCGGCTGTGAAAGGACAAAAGTGACAGACGTATTTCAGGGTCAGAGGCGCATCCAGGAGTGTGTGTGTGTGTGTGTGTGTGTGTGTGTGTGTGTGTGTGTGTGTGTGTGTGTGTGTGTGTGTGTATATATATATATATATATATATATATATATATATATATATATATATATATATATATATATATATATATATATATATATATATATATATATATATATATATATATATATATATATATATATATGTACACACACACACACACTCCTGGATATATCTGTATAAAACTGCAGTAAAACAAGTATTAAGATGTGTCACTTAAGTTCAGTTCAATTCATTTTTATTTATATAGCTCCAATTCACAGCAACAGACATCTCAAGGTGTTTTATATTGTAAGGTAAAGACCATACAATTAGCATGCACGGCTGTGTGGTAGGCAGGATTTGGATCCAGATGCTGAAAACAGGACACAGGGAATAAGCTCAAAGAGAGCTTTAATGTTGCACTCAAACAAAATACAAAACAAAGGTTGGCTGGGAACAAGGAGTACGAAACTAGGGAAACAAAAGCAGGAAGACACGCACAGTCATGAGGAGATGAAGGAGGACATGCCAGTGAACTATGACAAGCTGAGGGAATAAATGCACAAGATGATGAGGGTGAACAGGAGACGCCTGGGAGGATAGCTGAACCTAATTGAGAAAACGTGACAAAAGATGTAAGACTAAATAAAACACACAAGAGACAAAAAAAAAAAAAAAACTAAAAAAAAAAGGAGGTAACAGGATACAGGAATAGAAACACAGACGACACAGAGAACAGGGGAGAGCAGGAAAAACAAACTCAGGGAATTAACTATAATTATAAATTTCAAAAGGAGATGGAAACAAGACTGAGAATAAAATCATTAAGAGAAATAAGCTAGAATACAAAACTCAAAATAGGCAAAACCAAGAACAAACCTAAGCAAAAAGATACAAAGGTGAAAAATCTAAACCATAAGCTAACTAAGAAACAACCTGAAGATATTTAACAATAACAGAACTTGAATGACCAAAAACACAAAACACTGGGCTAAAGACCCAGGCCCAATGTTAGAGAGAAACCACAGCAATCACATGATCCCCTATGAGCAAGCACATGGCGACAGTGGGAAGCAAAACCTCCCTTTCAACAGGAAGAAACCTCTGGCAGAACCAGGTTCAGGGAGGCGCAGACATCTGCAACAACTGGTTGGGATAAAACTCATAATTGTAATACTTAAGTAATACTAGGCCTATAAAACATATTTAAAGTAGGCCTGCCTAAGTAAAAAAAAAAAAGGGGGGGAGTAAAAGAAGAAAGCAGCACAACACAGAAATATTTAAATGACGTTTAGTAAGTTGAAACTCAACTTTACCAAAGTAGCTGAGCAAACATACATTTGATCACTGGTTATACTGATCCAGTGGCATTGGACACTCAGTCCAGTGATGCTGCTGGGGTAGGGGTACGTGCATATGTCCATCACTGAGTACTGCCTGCAGGTTCCTCCACAGAACAGTGGCCAAGTTAGGAGGACCCAAAATGTTCAGAATTAAATAAATTATATAAAAATTTAAACATATGTATAAATACAGAAAATACATAACCATGGAATTTTCCACTACAGAGATCATTATTATGTTATTTCATGCTGCTTTTTTCATGTTCTTTATTTAAATTCCAGCAGTTTTTAATCTCAAAATATCCTCCTTAAACCATCTGTTTTTTGTTCCACTTTTTTCAAAAACAGTTTTATTTCCTAACACCACTTTTCATTACTAAATGTTTGTCTGTCAGCCAGAAAAAAGCAAAAAATGAGGAATTCATGTAATTAGCTGTTGGTTTGATGTGAATAAGTGCACATTCAATTATTCAACAGCTCAAGAATCTCACTTATTAAATAAAATCACTCAAAAACTGGAGTTTTCCTTCAGTTTGCCCACTTTTTTGTTTTTCCTTCTGTTAGAAAAAAATACACTTTTGCTTGTTATTGTGAGAGTTTCATTTCATAAATCAGACTGTGCTCAGCATCACTGTGAAGTATAATGACATTGTCAGGGTTTTTCATTAGGCCTCGTTTTTGACACTAAAACCTTTATCAGAGAGTCTCATTAGCTCTTAGCTCTAATAAAATAGAGATTTCATAGAAACAAAACAAAAACAAACAATATTACAATTAAATTTCTGCACAATATCCTGAAAAAAGTCAGTCACTGAGTCTTCCAGCTGAGAACAACACGGGACACTCTCGCCTATGTGCACCAGCTGCCTGCGCTGAGCAATGTGCATGTCTGCGCCTGTGCAGCCTATGGAAGAGAAAGATATGCAGTTACACACTTTCCCACCACCACATATACAGCAGGCTATAGAAATGTGACAGACATATGTGGTTTCCTCATTGTCTGACATCTCTATGTTAATTGGGTGCTGTTGTGTCTGCCTGCTTCCTTAACAACTGAAGGGAGCAGCTGCAGAACTCCTCTATAGCCTCCCTCATTACAAAGTGGTGATACACATACTATAAGTGATTATTCTACACGCTGGCTAAGGTTACATTACATGTTTGCAGGGCACACTGGCTGCTCACAGTCCCTGAGACCTCTTGTTTCTCAAACATCTGCTCTTGATTCCCCCCCCCACACACACACACCCCATCCACCTTTTGCATCTGGTTGCATTTGCACCACAAAATACAGACTATCATTCCATATTCATTATTATTTCCCGAGGCGCTGAGGCCGAGCTCTTTGGTGCATCAGATTTTATGGACCTGGGTCGGTTTGTTCTCTCATGCCTAGGTGATGGGAGATCTGGCTTGGTGGAGCAAACAGTGAGATAGGTTTGTATGCTGGCTGGTGTGTGTGTGTGTGTGTGTGTGTGTGTGTGTGTGTGTGTGTGTGTGTGTGTGTGTGTGCAGAAACCTTCAGCTCCTGTTTTCACGGCCACCCAGAAGAGGTCGGTCCTCTCTTCCTTCTCTCTGCCTCCTCCACTTTTATTTTATTTTTTTTCAAAAGACAGACGTTCCTCTGCTTTTTTGCTTCTCTGACTCTCATAAATACATTATCTTGGTAAAACCAGATGTAGAGCCAATCAGCTTATTAGAGACAAACTGACACAAATTTAATTCCCGCAGAAGTCACCAACAATAAATCCCACACAGCACAGAGTTTTAAGGTCCCATTAACCTATTCTGTGGCCCCTGGGGGTAAAGAAAAAAAGAAAAAGAGTTGCCTACTTCCACATTTGCTGTGTGGTAATCTGATTATTTAGCAAGAAAATTAAAAACTGAAATAACACAAGTCATAAAACTGGATAAAGCCACAGTGCCCCCAGCCTGGATACTAAAGCTTGGGCTGACAGTGCATCACGACCCTCTTCAGGTCACATGCTAACTCAGTTACCCATTCTGTGATCTGATAAAAATGTAAACTCTTGCTTTCTGTGGCACAAAAGTATTGTAACAATGTAATAATTACATTAATTGCATATTCATTAATCAATTTCAAAGCAGGTGCAGTGAAAAAACAATAGCTATGATGGCATATTTATAAAAGAAAAACTGAAATCTGATGATTTAAACAAATAAGACAAAAATAATTATAAATGTAAAAGATCTTTAAACAAATCCAGTTTAAAGCTACTGCATGTTAAAAGTATGTTTTTATTCAGTTGTTTACTTCTTTTTTATAACATATAGTTTTGCCTGAAAAGAAAAGATAAGAGTGAAAAAAAAATTAACGCTGCACTTTCAGTCTATGGACACCCTCTGATTTTATAATATTAGTTATGCTGTTTTTGAATTAACATTTTAAAAATTAAATAAATATTATGTGGACTAGAGAACCACTGTGCAACTGCCGCTAGAGCTACTGCTTCTACTTGGCGTCAGGCAAGTTGAAGCAGTAGCATCTGTTAATAATCGGTTAATAATCAGCAACAGCCTGATAATAAACACATTTTTGAGTCCTAATGATTAATCATGCAACCCACAAATATTAATCACTTCATAGTGTGTTTAGTGAATGTGGTAATTTTGTGTGTAAGCAAAATTGTCCATCACTTAAATCAAAGCAGGGAAAAAGCAGGGGAAAAAAAGAAAATCTGCGGTCTGATCTCCGGAAGGGAAGCTGTCCAGGTGACGAGTGAAGACTTTGTGCTTTCATCACAAATCATCACAATTCATTTTGCCGGGTTCCCTGCACCTCTCGTTTTTGCTGGTCTTCTGCCATCTTAACTCCACATCTTAAATCATTTCTCTTCTTTCCTTTTTTTTGCTCTCCTCCTCCCCATCTTCCTTCACCTCCCTGATTTGTCCCTCTTTACCCTCGTGTCTCTTTCAGTGAAGGCCATGCCTCTAAGCAGACTCTTATGGATATATACAGCATCCATTCATACTGAACTTGTAAACACTCATAAATGATATAATGTCTATCACACACACACACACACACACGTCTATCACACACACTCCTTGACTCTGCAGCAGCCACCCTGAGATGAGAAAAGATGTTGGTAGGAAAGTCCGGCTGGTGGCGACCGACTCTCCACCTGTAATAATACAGCAGGGCAAGTCATGATTGGAGGGTGGTGGGCTGCTGAGTGAGAGGCCAAAGATGTGTGTGTGTGTGTGTGTGTGTGTGTGTGTGTGTGTGTGTGTGTGTGTGTGTGTGTGTGGTTCTCAGGATCCTGACGCTGAAAGACAGGATCTCCCCTCTGACATTATAGGTATTTAGAGTCCACAGGATGACCACCACCCAAGTGGATGGATGGATGGATGGAAGGATGGATGAATAGACAACTAGAGAAATGGAAAACACACTGACAAACAAAAGCTGCAAGAGCTGAACAGGCAGACACATTAGGGATGGATTTGGCAGAATTACAAGGAAAGAAAATAAGAAAAGAGCATCTTGATGGATGAGAATCAGCTACGGCATGGGCTGAATGCTGGAATGATAGAATTTGGCTGAAGGGATAATAATAATAATAATAATAAAGCACAATAATAAGAAGCACAGGGAATGTGTCAGTGATTGAAATGTCGGCCTGACCGCACACAGCCTGCAGCGTCCTTCCCTCACCAGCTCAGACTGGGAAGCCTCGGCAAGCATAATAAACATTCAGGACAAAGTATTTTGTGTAAAGCAATGTTTGCTTCCCTGAGGAGGATCTGGATTTCATTACCATTCTGTGTGACCGTGCATATGAGAAAGAGGGAGCATTTTCTCTCTCTCTCGCTATACAGTCACCCCACCCCCACCCCCACCCAAAAAATAAATAAATTAAAAAAAAAATTTTGGGAGCATAAACTATCAGCATTTTTCTAAGAGGCTGATAAGATTATTTAACAGAATGTTGTTGCTCAAAAAAGTACTCAAGAGTAACACCTCATAATGGCTTTAAGAATTTATCCTGACTGTCAAACTTAGTTTTGCCAGATTGTAAGAAAAAGTGTATGAATTCAGCTTTGATCAAAGAATACAGAAACTGTTCCTGAAGAACTCCACACAGTGAAGGAAGAGATATCAGTGCTGCAGGGAAGATGCAAAGATTATGAACTTTTGAAAAGTTAAAAACTGGCATGTCCCACACGTGAAAGATTTAGAACAGGAAAGCAGAATAAAATGTTCTGAATACCAACACTTATGTAAATAGGGTACCAGCTTTAAAACTGTGCTGAGAAACCACTAGTCACAAATAAAATCAGTGAGGAAATGATATTTGAATTTTAAAAAAGACACTGAAAGGAACGAGTATAGAAACTGTCACATTTACAGCAACAATTCACCTTCGAAATATAAATAACAACATATATGTTTTGAATAATATTACTGTGATCCCTGTTTATTCTTTAATTTGGTCTGATCGCTTTATCCCTGCATTGGGAGACCTCACTGTGTCCTGTCAACCAGTGTGTGTGTGTGTGTGTGTGTGTGTGTGTGTGTGTGTGTGTGTTTGTAGAGGGGGTGTCGAGGTCCCACAGGGAGGCGGTCTGTTTCAGCACCTTTTCTCACTGCCTGTTGTAGCGTTGACAGGACAGGAGCAGGGGGGGCAGACAGGGTGAAACACAGAGCTGAATGAGATCAAAGGGCACCTCCTCAGCTTCTGTGTGATTATTGTCATGATGATTATAAATAGAATTGTTATTTTTCTTAATTTAGTTTCAAATAAACATTTAAAGTATTGCACATGTCACATGACAATTCCTAACAGAAGGAGTTGGAAGCAGACTTTGTGCTAATAAAATAAAGGATCATCATGTTGCTGTCCTTTGAGTTTGCTCAGTAAAGTGTGGCAATAAGGCAGAGCAGGAGGTGGCAGTAATCAGAATTATTTAGAGGTATTTATTTGTCAAGCCAAAATCTAATTACCATGTTCATATGTGAGCTGTGCCAGAGCTCATCATAAACCTGTGTTGAAATAGAGCTAGTATTAATGAATTCTAATTCTAATTTGCGAGGGAAATGGATTTCAATATGTTGAAAACAACACAGCGCTATAAGCAGACAACTCTGTAATACAGTGGTGAAACATAAATACATTTAATTAAGTACTGTAATGTAAAGCTCAAACCTTCTGTTTGCTAGGAGCAACCTGTCATAAGACAGCTGGCATTGAAGAAAAGTGGCCTTAAAGCGAGAGAGGAACTAAAACAGTTTCAGACACAGGATGAACGATATATTATTATTATTATTATTGATTACTGCATTTTAAGGTTTATTATTCAAACTTGCACCCTTAAAGTAATAAAGCTGCAAGAAAAAATAAGCTTACAATGCTCCAGCATATATAAGATAACATACATTGTCCTGCAATCGATGGTACAATTTCATAAATGCTTCTCAAAATTACAGCCACATTTCCCATATGGCGTTTGCTTCCTCTCATATGGAAGATGTTCCTCCCCTTAACAGTGATCATAGCCAAGTGGCACAAAATAAAAGTCATAACAAAAAGCATCTGCTCGATGTGAATGCTGAGCATTTCGGGAGGTATGCATTCATACTTCGTGCCATTAACGTACTACTTCTTCTTCAAAGCAATTATTAGTTATTTCACACAATCAAAAAACATGCAACTGAGATCTTTGTAGTTTTAGCCACTCTGTGTGATGAGTTTCTAAGAGAATGACTGAGCTGTATTCGAAGGAAAATATAAAAATTGATGACGAGTTGGCACGCAGCGTCTACTGTATGTGTGTTTATTACCCATTTCCAAAATAACAAAGGGATCAGGGGATGAGTGGACGCCAGTGTAGCATGAAATCAGAGCCAGATCCTAAAATCCGTCATCGCTGGACTTGATCACAGAATGACTGACACTGGTAGACTGACATTTTCTCCTGATCCCACCGCAGCAGAGACCCAGTCATTAGTCAGGCTGACAGCGCTCGTTTAGTCCGTGTGAAGTGAAAAATAATGACCCTCTCTTTGGATACAACCCCCACCCCCAAAGTTCCTTGTTTTCCCTGCAGTGTAATCCCTCAAGACTGATCCTAAAGTCAGATGCCTCGCTTTCTGTCATCTTTTCCTTCCTTCATCACATCAAGTTAAATTGCATTCATTTGTCAGTGGGACGGCCCTCTCTGTACAGAAACACATTTCAGCCATTTTCATTCATCTGTTTCACCGCATTTATGTAATCTAAGCATGTTTTAATGATTTTATGTAGGAACTGTGTGAAACTCTGTAACAGACACACAAACATCAGCAGTTGGCTAAATGCATAAAGTCACACTTATGGCAAAACAAAGAAAATATCCAGATGTCACCTTGTTATCCAGTTAGGTAGGTGTGCACATGTATCGCCCGCTTCCCCTTGAACTTGATGACTGATTACGAGTTAAACCACTGAACAAACTGCCTGCCCAAACAGCAATAGCACACATGAGTGTACAAATATGTGTGTTTGTCCTTGTGCCTGTGTCTGTCCGGTGTGCTTTTTCAGCAGCCACTAAAAACAGCTGTAACATTATAACACCTAATTTACTCTTGTTTAAAAGCATGAATCAGCGAAGGAGAGGTCAGTGGCAGAGATGTCAAACACTCTGTACGTTGGTTCAGAAAACTGCTTCACATGAACAAAGTTAAGAAATTTATAGCTTACACACTGCAGTTTGTTTGTGACACTTCATATTTTAATTTTGGGTGGGTGCAGGAAGTCAGCAGGCAGGAGCTGAAGGAAAGTCAAAGAGCATGTTTTTGGATAGCAATAGCGTAGAAGAGCAATGCCACAGCAATCACAGGCATTTTATCCAGTCTTAAAACCACAATGCCAAGACCCAAATCTGCATACAAGAGCTGAAAGAGTGTCCCTTTTTCAGAGGAGAAAATAGGCATCATTGCAATGGCTTCACTGGGAGCCAAACTGGTCAGACAAGATGGTAAACACTAAGCTTTCAGTTTGTACGTCAGGGTGGAGTCGATGTAGTGGCAAAGCAGTACTAGGCAGTTAATGGTTTTCAGTCATGTGACTGGCACAGAGACATGGAGAGCCAAACCCCAGCCAGCACAGGCCTGTCAAACTGTCCTCTCTCAGGCTACAAATACTTAGAAAAGGAAAAAACAAATTCTGTATAATGCTCCACTTTAGTAATGTTCACTAGATCTTACAGTGTGGTGCAGACAAGTCTATAAATTTGTAATATAGAAATGTGACATACACTAGATTATTCATTGTTGAAGCAAAGATGAGCCCTCACTAGCTAATCTCAGCTAGCTATTCTTCACCAGACTAAGGGTTATTTCAGCCATTCTAGTCAGCTTATAATAGTAAAAGGCAGTATTATTTTTATCAAATCTAAAGGCACTACCAGCTGCTACTGTATTTCCCAAGGTGTCAGCACAGTGAAAGGATCCACATGTTTGATTTGGCAGATTTTAGACCGGGTGCTCTTCCTAATGGCACAATGAGTCCACCAACATGTGAATGTCATGTTTGTGTCTCCTCCCAGTCTCAAACCCAAGGTGAATGTGTTAAACACTACACCATGGAAATCAAATCTAATCAAAAAATATTTCTTGCGGCATTTTAAGTGACACAGCCATAAATCTCAGACTGAGTAGCTGTGGATGAAGCTTTGGTGTGATTTTGACCAATACGCTTGTATGACATGGTCGGGAGAGGTGCACTCCCATGCAGTAGCATACTTTAGGCTTTGCTAGCAGCTGAGAACAAACCGAGTGGCCAGTTGTTAGTGCATCTGACTGCTATCTTGCAATTTGGCTAAACAAACCTGGCAGGCAAACCAAATTACTGGCAGGCAGTGGAAGAATGCCTTGTTTTGCCCTTTGGTGGGCTTTCACTGTAGTAAAACAGACTAAAACAGACTAAAACCATATGAGAATCATGCATATACAGTAATGTTCTGTGTATATATATATATATATATATATATATATATATATATATATATATATATATATATATATATATATATATATATATATATATATATATATATATATATATATATATATATATTTTTTTTTTTTGGGTGGTTGGTTATTACACCCTCAACTGTGGCAATATAATGAACAGTGTGTTACGAAACACCCCATGATATGATCAGTGTAATAAACTGATACCAATAAAATAATGCAAAACAAGTCCAGTACGATTTTACAAATTTCCCTGAAGACATTTAAACTGACAATGAATCCATCCTGCTGACAAGTGCAGTCTGTGTGGTACTTTCTGCATAAAAGGTCAAAAGTCCCTACGAAACCCATGAAAGAGCAATACGGTTGCAAAAGGGCTCAATGTTGATTAATGATCTATAGTCTTCCTGCATGGTTTTTTCGAGGGTTTTATTTATTTATGTTTTAACCAGGTATAACACTCAAAGCCTGGAAAAAAGAGACTTTTAATGTGAAACATCTGCACAGGAAATGCATGAGTTTCACTAACAGTCAGTTAGCAATCAAATAAGCAAATTAGTACTGATTGGATTTACTTAGTGAGTCTGACACTTTTTTCAGGATAAGTGCTGAGGAAATACACATAATTTTAATTCTTGGGTTTAATACTTTAATGCAGTGGAGGTTTGCAGCTTCAATTAGCTCTCTATTTATCCCCAAATCTGCCATCCCTACACTATATATGTCTGCTTTTCCATGTGTGTCCATATGTGAGGAAGAGACAGGCGCAGTGATAGCACATATGTACGTTTATGCTTTAATGCATGTATAGGGGGCTGCTCACATGTGTAATAGATGTGTAATATCTGTTCCCAAGCCTCATCAGTGCTGTCAGCAAGTCCGATCTTCAGCATGTGTGATGGAGGATTGTTTTACATACAGCTGGATCCGCCTGCTGTCTCTCCGTAGCCGCTCATTTTCATTTGCATTTCAGCCCAACCGCTATCACGTTCACTGTGCAAAACAGAAACTCTGCAGCAATATGGCAGTCAGTGTGCTCATCTGGGAGTGTGTTTGGGAATGAGTGGGAATCTGCCTCTGATTGTGCACTGGAGTGTGTGTGAGGGCTGATATCTAATGAGGTATTCCAGGGCTCCTATGGAATTCCCGTGGGAAAGAAGGACTTTTTTTCCAAAAAGGATTTTAGGCTCAGAGAATCAAAACCTGAAACCAAATTTGAGTAATGTTTTTAATGTCAGTATGTAAGCATACTGTATAAAACAGTGTCATGACAATGTGTGAATATTTGCTCCATACAATACAGGAAATAAGCTTTAAATGTGTCATGTTGCACACTGAAGCCAGACCAGTACTCCACAGCTACAGAAGCTGCAGTGCAGAGATCTTTAAAATGCTAGTACTAGTTACATCCCTTCAATGCGGGGGATTTTATCAAGTTTGAGGAAATAATTAATAGCTTAATGGGCTGGAACAGTATCACTTCCTAAAGAGGGTTTAGTAAGATTTGTTAAGTCTACTGTTGCTGCCAATGAAAATTTAATTGTGTATCTCTGTGTTCCAACTGCTGCCTTAAGCCCGTGATTGTGCACGTGGTGTGCAGGTAAAGAATGTAGTAGAACTATATGTAATGCTCTTGTGTGATAAGTATTATTCCCAGCTGCAGTGCAGGATGAAGGGGGCCAGCCAAAATGAATTCTGGGTCAAGTTTCACTAACAGTAAATATGCAACAAGTATGAAGAGCCACAACAATAATAATAACTTTTTTTGTAGAGCACACCTAAAAACAGGGTTTACAAAGTGCTGACAGACAAGCAAAAGCCGGACGCTCTGAAACAAAAATTAAATAAATAGCAAATTGTCAGTAAAGTATTATTACCAATAAAATTCTGCAAGCATTAGAGTCATGTGAAAAAGAAAGTTTTCATAGGTTAGTTATCACAGGTCTATGCAGTCCTGTGATAACTAAAAGCACCCCATCATCATCACGAGCCAGGTCGTGTTTGTAAATGAGAACTAGTTCTCAAACATTTTTACCTGGTAAAATAAAGGTTAAAAAAAAAATAATTCAGTAGCTTATAGAACAGTAGCTGCAATAACTTGAATTATTCCTCTTCCACATGTCATTATCAGCCTCTCACATCACTGTGAAAGAATTCTGGGTTCACTCTTCTTTACAATGTGCAACATTGTAAAGAAGAGTGGACCAGAATTGTTTATGCACAGCTCTCTTAAAAGATATATTCAGTAATTTTTGGAGGCTATTTAACAGTGAAAAACTATTGTACTCATAAATATACATTGATTATGAGTGATCACTGGAACAAACAGTAGTAGGACTACGCCGGCCGGCCGGGGTCATTATGAGGTTGAGTCTAAATTTAATGTTTTTGATCTCTCTTAGTTGACTAAAACATTTCTGTCCTATAGCCATTGTAGCTAGGATTACGCACTTGAATTAGGAAGGGTAAGAAAACAGAACCCAGCTGACGTTAATCTGCAGTTGACTGACATCTAGGAGTGAAAATTTTACACACTGTAAATCTGAGGTCCCGCCACAGCAGGTGGACTTTGACTGGGTCATTGCAGCACCTTGATTCTTTTATTTTTCAATAATTGTGTTATAGATTTGCTGATGTGTTTGGCATCACTGTCCTGTTATATGACTCAAATATTTTGATTCTAAAATATTTACATTGGAGTTTGTGGGCAGCTCAGTGACTGCAAGGTGCCCAGGTCCTGTGGCTGCAAAACAAGCTTAGATCATCACCCCTCCACTACCATGCATGACAGTTGGTATGAGGTGTTTGTGCTGATGTGCTGTGCTTGGTTTTCCCCAAACATGGAGCCGTGCATTATGGCCAAACATGTCCACTTTGATCTCATCTGTCCAAAGGAAATTGTTCCAGAAGACTTGTGGTTTGCCATACTTGTTGAGCCTTTTTTTTTAATTGTACTGAGGCCTGTAGAGTCTATAGAGTCTGAGCTGTAACTCTTGGGTTTGCTGCAGTTTCTCTGAGCATCGCACAGTCTGACCTTGGGGTGAAATTACTGGATGTCCACTCCTGTGACATTGTGGACCAGCAAACTGTCAAAACCTCTGCATTTATAGAGGTACTCCCACTTGCTGATAATCGATTAATAAAGTGCATTTGTTTATCAGTACTTGGCTGATACTCACCCTGTTAATTCCTATGGAAGCAGTAAGGGTGTATGATTTTTAAAGGACTGTATAGAGTCCTGTGAAAACTTTATTTTTCACATCTCCTCAGTCAGGTTCTTTCTAAGCTGATGGCAAAAGCACGCTCACCTTTGGATTTACACCTCCACTCTGGAACAGCCAGAAGAGCTCCACCCGAGGATGTAAGGTCTGTGAACTGGCTCAACACTTCTGTTATATAGCTTAGGACCAGACCCAGATGTGCTTTAAAAGTGATCAGTAAAATCTTAAAATTAATCCTTAAACCAACAGGGAGTGGGTGGAGAGCAGCCAGGATTTTGATGATGTGATGGCATCTGTTAAAACCAGTGAGAAGCTGAGCTGCTGCATTCTGAACTAGTTGGAGGTGAGAGAGTGACATTTGGTTTATGGCAAAAAGGAGGGAGAAGCAGTAGTCAAGCCAAGAGGTGATAAATGCATGAATGAGAGAGCACTAAAAGCATAAGATATGAAAAAAAATTACATAAATATTATAAAAAGTTTACTGTGTATTTATTTGATCCTAATAAAAATCATTTGTGCTTATTCACCAAATGACAGCTCAGTATACCCAGTCTTCTTGGAGTCCCTGAGCGAGGTGCTTGAAGGTGCCAACGCTCCCATGGGTAACAATAGTGTGACCTAGAGGGCTGTGATTGGGAAGAATCGCCTGCTCAATCTGAACCCAAGCAGTGTTTTGTTGTTGAACTTCTGTGCTAACCACAGTTTGTCCATGACAAACACCATGTTCAAGCATAAAGGTGTCCACTTGGCACCAGGAAGCCCTAGGTCGGAGGTCCGAGTGTCTGCTTAGACTGCTGCCCCCACAACCCCAATCCAGATAAGCAGCAGAAGATGCATGGCTGGATAGATGTATGGCTAGATGGACACCCTGAAAAGGATAAGTGGAAGAAAATGGAATACTCAAGTACTCTTTAAAATTATAAAATCAGAATCATAAATGAAGCAAGTTAAGGAATATTATCACTTCACTTTGCAAGATTGGATCAACCTCTTCACACCACAGACATTAAAAAAGAGTCACAACAGTAACTGACACACAGAATTTAAGCCCTTATCTGACTCAGTATATTTCTTTTGTGTCAATTAATGATAAATAACTCTTCAGTATCTAGTTATTGTACTCCATGTATCTTGCTCCCGGCCCCAGCTGCTGTGGGGCGGGAGCGAGCACAAAATGTACACAAATTTTTCAGCATGTAGATGACATCTTCCAACTAGCAATTACAGATGTATTATGGCATTATTTTTGGGTCCGACACTGTGGCATTATCTTCGTGGTCCCATCTGGAAGCAACATCCAAAGACTTGAAAAGACCTGAGTAATGTCTTGCTGCCATGACTGGAGACACAAGTGCTTCTCAGCAGACATGTTTATGAGCAGATGCGTGATTAAGAAGAGGTGGTGTGACAAGAAGATGCTCCTCATCTGTAAAATTATAGGTCATTCATCAGGAACCTCCTCTCATTTGTGTCTCTATTCTCTCTCAAGCGGCTTTCCAAATGCAGACCTGAACTTTGAGTTGGTGTCGTCCTCTTTTCTTTTCTTTTTTTTTGAGTGACTGCTGTAGAGCAGCTATTCCAGTATGTAACCAAAACCAGCAGAGTGCCAATAACTGCGTAACAATACAGAGAAGAATACAAGGAAAATTCTTTG